>JAUTDX010000929.1:0-90376 GCA_030844895.1 Ambrosia x helenae
TTGGGAACGCTCTAGTATAGAGAATCCCGAGCTTACAATACCCTGTTGGGTGTTGTTATTAGTCGTTGTGGAGCACGAGTAGGAATCCGAGTAGGGAGACTCTACATGAGCTTTGCCGATAGAGGTATGCTCTCGTTTAAGTTATGCTTTGTAAATTATTATTTTATTAGTGTATTAGTAGTAGTTTAGTATTATTTTTAGATTTTTAGATATTAGGATTATTATTAGGGGTGGGTATTGGGTAACAGCCTTAGTTAGGCATGGACTCATCACCCATGCTTAAACAAGGCAGCGTTAACCAACATCCAACCATAATAATAACAAGTTAGGTGTACCATTACCTAACCTAGGATGATGTAATTGTATCAGGACCCTGAGATAGTTCTGATTGGAATAGCAAGTGTTAAGCACTATTAAATAGGTGAGTTCTATGAATGTTTTCAATGTGAGCATGCTTGTCTAAACTGGTAATTGTTAATATTGCACTCATGACTGTTAGTACGCATGTATATGATCTGAATTTGAGCATTCATACACATGATATTTGTGAACCCTTATACGTGCCACTACGGTAGGATTTGTCGGTATTACACCTGTGTGTAAATGGGCATTTACTTGTATGAGATGCTAGTCACAGGCCCGGTGAGGGAGGCACCCAGTGAGAGTGTGGAGTGACTATCACAGGCCCGTGAGGGAGGCACCCTGTGAGGGTGTGGAGTAACTGTCACAGGCCCGGTGAGGGAGACACTCAGTGAAGGTGTGGAGTGACTGTCAGAGGCCCGTGAGGGAGACACCCAGTGAGGGTGTGGAGTGACTTGGGTTATGACATGGGCGGGTACAAATCATTGAATGATAAACGAATGTGTTTTACAACTTGTGTATATTCATGAACTCACCAGCATTGTCTGACGTCGTTTTTAAGCATGTGTCACAGGTAGTGATGACTAGTTATTGTGCACGTTGTTCATCATGAAGCTATGTAACCCGTGAAATAGGATATGCTAGTTCGTGTGGTTCGAGGGAAAAGATATATCTTCGGCTAAGGATAGTTGATCAAGCTTTGTACTTATTTAAGTTCCAACTCTTGTACCTTGCAGTTTATATTAATGAAATAAGTGTTCCTCTTGTAAGTTGATATCAATTGTGTATGGTGCATCCTTATCTGTGTGGGCGTCACAGCAACTTTTTGTTTACCTTTGTTATCGTGTTTCAAATTCACATTTGCACTTTGCTTTGGTGATACAGGAGCTGGATTGCCTGAGGGCCTAAAGTTTTCAGCAGTGTATCCTTTACAAGGTCTCAAGTATGGACAATTTGACACAATGTGTTTGACCTCATTACATTCATAATGTGTTCCCCATTCATGTGAATTTTGAGAAACATGTTCTGGTTGTTTTGGACTGGTGATGTTACCCTTGTCATTGGAAACCGGGTACCAGGTCTTGGTCTTCTAGGTGCTATCCTATAAGGAATCCAACGGATATCCTTGTGTTGTGGATATAGAGGAAGCAATGGTTTCCTGTAGGAATGGTGGTGGCTGCCTAACTTGATTTGATTGACCACCCTAATGACTAGTCTATTGGTTTTGTTGCACCAGTGCTTTTGTTAAGCTTGAAACACCAGATGCAGTTTACTCAACATAGTTAATTGGTTTAGATTCAAAAACCTTAGCAATTAATTCTTTACTGACAATTTTTAATTGGAAAAACTTTATCAGAAAAGATTCGTTCTGAGTCCTTGAGCACGTAGTACAGACTAGAGTCACCCCTTGACTCATTGACATCATCATCAGAATTAGACTCTGGATCACACTCTAATATGATTTTGAGGTATCCTTCATTTCTGTTTTAACTGCCAATATCTGGTGTGCTATCCTCATTATCAATGAGATCATCATCAGTTTTGATTAAGCAGTAGTTATCATCCTTGACAACTTCTGCCTTTTCAACTTCAGCAGATGAGCAACTAGGGGAGTTGTGACCTAAAATTGTGTGGTCTTAGTCTCCTTTAGTGATTTGCAGTAATTATCATGCATTGGAGGTGGGACAGCTTGGTAACCAATACCAGCGACACATTTCTGAATATCTTACTCTCAATCATGTGATCAAGCACATACTTAGAGTTAGAGTAACTTTCGAGCTTCTTCTTGATTGCCTTATAGTCACACTGTGAAACAGCTAAGTCCTTTTTGGTTTGTTTGCAACTCAGAGATGTAGTTATTTATAGCATCTTGTTTGTTTAAAACTAATTCGTTTAAGTTCACTTTCATTTTTCTTTAGCAATATGATGGTTTCTTTAAACTCTTTTTCATTTGATTTTAAAGCTGTATTTACATCAGTGCACCTTCTAAGATCACATAACCAAGTTGGTATTGTGTTCTTTAATTGATTCTATTTTGGCTTCAAGTTCTCAACATTTCTCACACTTAGGAGTTTCTGAAGAACTGACCTGGTTGTCTTGAATGTTAGTCATGAAAAGCACAGTGAGAAGATGAACCATCATTGGCAAAATACTTGGAGTAGTCCACAGTAGATTCCACAAAGATCTTGAACCAGGCATGACTTCTGATTTGTCAAGAAATCAGCTTCAGCAAGCAGCCTATCAACATCGGTATCTAGTGAAGCTACATTGCTTTCAGACGATCCATATTGTTCACTGAATGTTTCTTCAGAACTCTCATCATTACTCGAACTAGCTTCTAAGCTGGATGAAGATGACCCGACTTCGTGTTGAATATCCTTGATGATCTTTGCAAAACATGCAAAAACTCCCAAGTTCACTTCACTATTATCTCCTAACTGTATATTCAAATCGAGTCCTTCATCGGTCTGCACTACCGAAGCCCTAGCCAGATTATTGGTGGTTGTGCGGCAGTGGCAGTGGGTTATTTACAGGAACAATAGCACACTCATTGTTAGGAGCTTGTGCTTATTGCTGGGGTCGAGGTTGAAACGGATTCTGTTGACGTGGACCTCGGTTTGCCCTGAATCGATACTGGTATGTTCTGCTGAATAGGTTTTGTCACGTTCCCGTTTGAAGTGACCACGAACACCAAAGTTGAAATAGGTAACCTTCTGCTTGTCAAACCCATATCTTGTATCCTTCTTGAGTTTGCCAAATCAGTGTGACCAGTCCTTTCCATGAATTCCTCTGCTCTTCTCACACACACTGGACATGTGCCATTGAATGTCCATCAATTCCATCTCATCCTTATCTACCTGAGCATAATCTTCCTTTGTCAGGTTGACATTCCCAATGTTTCCCGCTACTAAGACGTTATAAGATGTCACAAATGAAGATAATAACGCCACATGCTCCATAGAAACCTCTAATGTCACATTCCCAAAATTGTTCATTGAAGCTTGTGCCATCAAGGTGTTTGATGAAACATAGGCTGACTGTTGTGGGGTGGAAGTATTTGGGTGCATATAAGTGTTGGGATGATATATTGGTGTAGGACAGTACGTGGTAGATGAGAAGGAGGTGGTGTAAATTGGTAAGCAATGGAATGATGTAACATGGGATCAACGGATGGGGCTTGAATAACTTGTTGTGGGATATTGCATGCAAATGGGTCATTGACAACCAGACGACACGAATGCAGTCTAAGGTCGTGAGCTTGTGGCAACAGAGGATATTGTTGGAGTTGCAGCATGATAGAGTTGAGGATTTCTATGGCAATGAAATCCTTGTAGCCTTTCTTGTCTGCTCTATCTCCCTATTTTCTAGCTTCAATAAAAATTCATTAAGGGGTCATGTCTCATACTGACCCATTTCCTTCATGAGATCCACATAATGCATCCATTTTGTGGAAATGCATCTACAAAATGTTCAATTAACTCAGTAGAAGTATATTTAAGATCAAACTTACGTAATTCACTCATGAGATGGTAGTATCGGGACTACATGTCTTTGAGTGTTTTTGTTTCAGTGTGAGTAAATTCTTCAAACTTCTTCATTAGTTGATCTTGTGTGATCTTAAATTTCTTCTCATCTCCTTCACATCTCTACTTCAACAGCGCCCATAGATCATACGCATTCTCACAAACTTCATATCAATTAAGAATGTCCTTCGGACGTGCCTGAGTGAGAATAGAGAACGCCTTTCTTTCATTCTTATGGTTTTTCTTCTGATCGTCATTCCATTTGGGTAACATCTAATGGTTTTATTTGAATTGTTCTTGTAACGCTCTTGTAAGTGGATGTTCAACCCAATACTGAATCTCAACATCAATCCTTTCTATGTGCCTCTGAATTCTTCCCTTCCATGAGGGATACTCGTTCAAGTATTCCATCTTGGGAGCCTTGTTGCTGCTACCCGTTTCATTATCATTTTCAATCATATGATGAACACTTTGTACTTGATGCATTGCAGAAACCATGGCCCAAGAGTTTGTTGTAGTGGGTTGCTGGGGCATAGAAGCAAACGGACTATAAGGCACCACAACGTTTACTTGTTGTGAGGATTCATTGCATGAGCCCCAACATACGAATGTTGTACTTGCGGGGTCAGTTGTTGTAAATCCTCAGGACGGATGACTCGGTTTGAAATAATTCCAACTCATGATGGTTTTGATGTATTCTGATAAACAAACTGAGATCGGGAATGAAAACAGATACGGACAAAGTTGAAAAAGTTCAAAATTTGACGACGAACACAGCAGTGGACACTTATGGGGATGTTCACACATATGTGGAACACGTATGAGTGAACAGAACACACTTATGGAGGAACAGTACACGTATCAGGTATATTGTAGGCATAGGAGGAAATAGTTGACACGTATGTGGGAACTTGATACACATAGGACTAGGACGTATGGCAAGCAACACGTATGAGAGTTGACACACGTAGGTAACAGGTTAACACGTATGGGTAGCAGAAGGACACTAAACCCGTATGAAGAACAAATGGACATGTATGGAAACCAAAGCGTATGAAGTTTCGTACGTGTTCAAGGCACGCGTATGGACTCATACGCGTGTTCTCATACGTGTGACATGTGCAGACTCACAAGTATGAATGTTCATCATGGTTTAATCTAATTTTTTGGTGATTTTGGTTATTTTGATGATTAGATTTTGTGTAGGGAATGATTCCTAACAAGTTTGCAAAGCCCAAAAACAATCCAAAAACACAAATTATAATCCAAAATTCATAAGAACATGAAGAACACAAAACTCATGGTTTTTATCAAAAATCCAGATCTGAATCAATCTAACGTTGTTTAACACTTGAAATTGATTCAATTAGTTTCTAAAACACTTATAGATGATGATTGAATGATCAGATCTCACAAAATCATTCTTCAGATCTAAAACTGATCATGATTTTAGATCAAAAACTCATAATATTCATAAACTTGAAAATTTTCACAAAATCCTTAGATCTAATCCGTTTTTGCTAAAATTTGATTTGGATTTGTATAAAGACACTTTCTAAACATGAAATCCACAATCAAATATCAGATCCAATAATCAAACACTCGTCAAAATCTAAGAAAACCATGTTTTAAGCTATAAACCGGTCAAAATCGGTTTCTAAACAATTGCCTTAAAACTTTCAGATCTGATGCAAAACCCCTATAACAACACACGTGATATGAGCCTAAGCTCTCATACCACTTGTAGGATCAACAAGAAATTAGCATCGTGCACATTTCAAATTAAAGCGGAATCAATAACCCGATAGTTGTTATAGGTCAGTGTTTATGAAGATAATAAGCTAGAGAGAGCACACACAAAAACACACAAAAGGTTGCAACTTGTATTGAATGGCAAAAGTTTTTGAAACAACTAGGGCATGGGGAATTTATATTAGAATGTCATACGTCTTCCATCCTTGTATGTGTATGGTTTCCATACGTGTACAGAACAGACACATATGAACCTATCCAGGCGTAATGGCACATCCAAAATTGCCACAAAACCCTTAAAGCCAATACAAACCATAAAACGAGCCAAATTTTAGTAAAACATGATCCGACTAAGATATCCACCTAGGGACATAAACGAAGGGTGTATCTACGAATGTATTTGATTAAAGTCGCTCTATGAGCGCAGTTGGGAAGGATTGTTATGGTTTGATTAAGAGCCTTAGGTGCGATCATGCTTATATTACCTGGCTAGTCTACATGGTTTCATGGTTTAGATCGGTACTCAATCATACATTTTAAACAAGAAAATATTTGAATTTGCCAACGTTTTGTTGATATTTTTAAGCATGTTTCATGTATGGCTGCATGAATGTAGAAAGCGAGGTTTGGCATGACACTACATATGGACATGATTATGAGACCTATCTTTTAAGGGCTTTGCCCTCTTTTGTTTAAAAAACTATGTTTTGTTTAAACTTAAATCTTGGTTGAACATGTTTTTACTTTTTAATAAAGCATGTTTTCATGTATGGATGCATGAATGTAGAAAGCGAGGTTTGCACACACTACATGTGGACATGATTATGGGACCTATCTTTGAAAGGCTTTGCCCTCTTTTTTTTTTTAAAAAACTATGTTTTGTTTAAACTTAAATCTTGGTTTAAACATGTCTTTACTTTTTAATAAATTTGGGAAAACTAAATGACATGTGCGTATAATACATATAATTTTTCATGGATTATAACACACAAACTCGATTATAATACTTATAAAAATAATTTAGACCATAAACAATAAAACACACACAAAGAAACAAGTGTACCCTATCATATATGTAGCAAAGTATAGATAAGAACTAGATATAGATCAATGGACACGGGCGATGCAATAGTACTAAATTGTTGTTCCTAATTTACTGGTAGAAGATAGTTCGTATAAGTTTTAACTAGATTAATCAATAATAATATTTAGAATGTAATTAAACTCCAATATAAAATATATATGTAAATATATATTACTAACAACCTAAGCATGTTAACTAACTCTCATATGTAATAAAGGCGTGTGATCAACATTCCCATTTTAAGACAATTAGTATCCCTTTCGGGAATCCTAGCATGACAATTGTTCGGAAAAGCTAACGCGATAATCACACGTTAACCACCTGCAAGTGTTTATTAGCGACCTATTGATATAATCTCATGCAAATCTTTAAAGATAAGTTAGTCATCTATTAGGAGTTTTATAACCTCAGTAATGAAGGCATGCAATACCGAACACTCAATACAACCACAAAGATCAGCATAAAGTAGAGCACATCACAAACAATTCCATTTTAAAAACTTTGAACACAAATCTTCTAAGATCGCCATTTCAACCAAAATAACTAACAAAGATTATCAATCGTGTCAAAGATTTGTAACAATACCATTTAGTCGATTAGACTCTTTACCTGTAGGAAAGCATTCTTGAATATTATTCGCTTAACTTTTACTAAACCAATACCCATTTCGAATTTCAAGGTGTAAACACAATTAACAAGTTTACTAGTTTACTACTGAGCTATTAACCGAATGGTTTATAAACATGTCTTCGAATAACCAAAACACTAATCATCAAAGTTAAACGAACATTATCCCGAATCCAACAACAACGAAACATGATTGCAATATGATCCTCAAAATTATAACATGAAAAACGCCAAATTCATACAAAATGTGATTATCATACAATCGATTGTTTATAACTAACTAATACTAGTGTTTTTACCTGTAGGTTCACAAATATATCATAACATCACAATAATGCTTTAAAATCAAGTTTGGATCAAATACTAGTTCAAGAATCAAACCATAAGAAAGCCTAAACATGACGGATTGGATGATGATAATGGCCTCCGATCGACTTTCGAGCTTGATATGATCTGTCTACGGTAGCTCACTTGGTCCAGAAATCACCCAGTATCCAGGAAAAATATCCAATGTTTGATCAGTAGCTGCCCTATTCTATTTTATTAGACTTTTGTCATCCACACGACCATGCACTTTATTTTGATCGTGACGTCATATGGAGGACGCGGGTTTCGGTGGGCAAGTGGCTGATTTGACCAGTAAAAGTGCACGGTCGGGCAAGTGGGTTACACGTTTGTGTAGTTCCGAGAAACAGGCTGCATTTTGGTTGAACTGCCAGTGCTTTTCGAGTAAAATGGACCTGCACTGTCAGTTGCATTGCAGTGCACTTGTCAAGGTGGGTCAGCACCGGAGTGCAGATGATCTGCACGGGAGTGTTGATCGAGAACTGGCTTACATTGCGGTTGCCCTACTAGTGCTTCCAAGTAATTTCGATATGCACGACCATGCAACAATTGCAGGTTGAGCAGAATGTGCAAGAAATGTCTATTCCGTCCACATTTTAACATTTTTCTTCAATTCTTTCCTTGGAACGCCGTTTAGGACCTATAAAATCATAAGTACAAGGTTAAGTACAAAAACTATGAATTTATAGTCGAAAATGCGTACAACAGGAGTTAAATCGGGGACCTAAATAAGTATATTTTAACATATATCACTAAACATGTTTGGCTAGAGGATTTGAAATAACATGTTCATTATGTAATTATTGTGTGATTGCTAAACAATTATGGTAACAACTTCCGTTACCTCATGACTTGCCTTCCGCTGTGCGCTGTCGGGGTGTGACACTACGGAGTGTCACAAGATTTGGGAATGTCGCACAATTTAAGAGTGTCACGCACTTTGTGAGAGTGTCGCACAATTTGTGGAGTGTCACATGTAATACCAGCTTTGTTGTTGGTGAACTTTCGTTGAAGAGACTAGGTAGTGTGGCATAGTGTCACACCCATTGTGGAGCATTGCACTTGGTGAAGGTGACTTCCCTAATATACCATGTTATAACACCTTTGTGTTTATAATTTGGAGTTGTATTGATTGTATTTAGACAAAAGTCCATTTTATGTCCTTTAGTTTTTAACGAAGTTGCAGATGCTATCCTTTAACTGTGGAAATTACACTCAATGTCATTTATGTTAATGCTATCTATAGGTGGTGTCCTTTATGCCTAACCTGGTTAATTTTAATGTTAATCTGACCATGTGCCTCTCATATAAGGGCATTTAGACCTTTTAACCATTTTATTTAAAAAATTATTAATTTTTCTTCAAGTAAAGACGTGATTCTCATTCCACACAAAAAAGGTAAACGAGCAACAAGTTACATCACGACCCCGTTCTGAATAGCAATACTACCAAACTGAAAACAAAATTGAATTGAATTAAAAATAATTTGTTGGTGTTGAATGAGAATTGATTTGCTTGATCTATGGAAGATTTGTATACAATCAACTGCACCGATTCCAGAAGTTGGTGAATCTTTTCTTCTATGATGGAGAAATTGCTTAACGCTTAGCATAGTTTATGGATCACACAATAAATATTTCTTTTTGATCATGTCATCATCTTGTGGAATGGAGTTTTGTTGGGGGATTGTTTCCAATTTTTTTAACCATGGGGTTACAAACACAAATACATCATCAAAATTTATTACTCTAAAACCTAAAGAACCCTATATATTTTACCAAGTTCTTATATCTTCCATCTGTTTCTTAGATATGCTCACACAACAAACACAAACTCATCATCGGAATCGATTCCCCTAAAACCTAAAAAGGCCCTATGAATTTTAGGTGGGGCATGAAATAAATAAGCAATTGAATCAAAATTGAACAAAAACCCAGGGTTTTGTCTTATTGCATGATCAAGAACACGAAAAAGACGATATTTATGCTGATGGATGCATTAAAATTAAAGGGAGTGGGTGAATGAAATGGGGAAATAAATAGACAAGATGAGGTGAATCTGAGTTTTGAAATTGTACCAAGGATAAGGTTTGATGTTTCGTTTTCCTTTTGTCATCAAAGTATAATTATTGATGAATAATGTAGGGACCGTTGGTTTCCATAAACAAATCCTAGATTAGGTTTTCTCACGTGTTAGTGTGAAATCTAAGCATGAGAGTTTTGCAAACAATAAACGATTTAAAACGCACACAAAGCACACTTGAAATCACTTTCAAATGTTCTTTGTTTTCGAAAAAACACTTTGACAAAGGTTTGGTACATATATGATCAAACGCCTTCTTAGGGCAAATGAGGAACACCAATTTATAAGTATGCTGCCATTCGCCCAATCTGTTTAGATGAATGGCACACTTCCCGTGAATGGATCACACGATTGGGTAGAGGCAAACAGGTTTATAGTCATACATATTGCCCATACTGTTTACACGAATAGATCTCTCATTCATGTGAAGTGGTCTATTCACCCTAACTATTAACTAAAATACCCCTAAATGTTCTCGTCATGAATATTCGAATCTTAAGATCACCGGAAATAGAGAACTATATATCAACAAATAAAAAAGCACCAGATTGGAACCAACCGCAACAATATAAAACCATTCACCACCGCTGGTTCGCTGCAATACCTTAATTGCTATTCTCAACCAATATAATACACCCACATTCACCACCGCGATTTTCGTGAGAGAGAGTAGGTTAGGTTTTAATTTATACATTTATATTTGCATTATAAGATTTGATTAAAAATATGATAAGAAAAACGAAATGCCCTCCTATAAGAGGCAAATGGGCAGACCTAACATCAAAGTGTAACTGGGTTAGACCTAAAAGGCACCGGCCGATACAAAGCATTAACATATAGAATATCCAGTATAATTTTCATAGTTTAAGAACAACGCCTATAACTTTGTTAAAACTTAAAGGGCGTAAAACGCAATTTAGTCTTGTAATTATGTAAATGGTGTTACAAGTGATGAGTATTTACAGAACCCATAGTTACGCAATACTACCATTAATATTTACATAAAGAACATTTGACTCCATAACTACTTTCTTGTCTAATAGTTACAGAAAGTCACTTTAGGTCATAACAAGTCATTTTATGTATGTGGTTATCTAAACACTAACGGGCTTGTATTTGTTTGTGAGTTGATTTTTGTTACACAAATTCACATTAGTTCATAACAAATTATTTTGTCATAAATTAATGTGCATAATGATTAGGACAGCAATGAGCCTTGTAATTCTAAAACCACCAATTTTATTATACTGATGGCGAAATTATCGAGTTGTCACGTAGTAACGATTGTTTAATTACTCATGGTAATAAAATGTAATTATTCATTTAGTCAATTAAACTATCTTACATGGAAATGAAAATGGAACATTGTCTAAAAAAACATAACATGCAACTTATTTAAATTAAAACTAGGTCCAATCCTTAATTGTATCTTACGAAGAACTCATGTAGCACCTGAAACATGTACAAAATAATATTTTTCAACACATAATATGTTGGTGAGCATACCTATGTTTGAATATATATATAAAGTATAGTTGTAAAACTTTGTACAATTTATACAACTATGAAAAATAAGCATGGAATATAAATGGAATATAAATGGCAAAACCAAACCTCGCGTATATGGCATAATCAAGCATGTAACCATGATCACAGATTCTCCTATGTAATGGGGAAAATCAACCTAGGCGGGTGCCAATCCCAAATAGTGTTATCCACTATTAAGTTCAGCTACTTAAGTTAATGATTTTGTTACGGAATCATGTGTATTCTAATGTCTAAGCGTAATGCATAACATGTAAACATTTGCACATCGTAATAAATTGTATAAGTAAAATTGTGTATTTGCAATATGCATGTGTACTTGAATAATTATGTACATGAATCACCTCCAAACGTATAAAGAGATAAATAAGGGCTAAGTATACTCACAGTTTGCTAGAGCGAAAAAATCAAACAATAGCGGTCGCATGCTAAAGATTACGAATTCGAGGAATGCAACCTAAAATGTATAATAGGAAAAATAAGTGAAAGAACTTGAAACTATAAGGTATTCTAGGATCTAAGACATTAGAGGTTTTTAGTCTAAATTGGGGACTTAGGGCTTTGCGATTTAGAAGTTGCAATTGTACAATAAAAGCAATATGATTGATTCTATAAACAAATAATACTTTAATTATTTCAAATTAAATAACTTAGTAACTTTTTGTCCTAAAATAATTAACACAAAAATGCGATAAATGTATTACATTGAAAGTAAATAATGTAAGTATTTCAAAATAAACGAATAATAAATGTGTAAAATAAAATGTTGACTAAATAAATTAAAATTTAGATTTTGGAAATGAAAAGTCCTTTGTTTTATAAAATAAATTTATAAAACCAGAAATCAAATAATTTGTATTATTAATTGATTTACAATTTCTAATTAATCATAAATACAACTAAAAGTACAAAGATATCTCATAAAATATAATTATTATGACAAATGATACAATCTGATTTGAAATGCTTAAAATAAAATTTTCATATTTTTTTTTCATTTTATTTCCATTTAAAACTCACTTATTGAATCAAAATACGTTTAAAATATGAAAATAGAAAAAAAAATAGAAAAATAAGTGATTTACTGTCAAAATAATTCAGATTTATGTTCTTATGTAAAATAAATAATTTCACAAAAAAATAGACTTAAAATTATTTAAAACAGATTTAAAACAATTTAAATTAATAAAAATAGAAAACTAAAACAATTTTTAGAAAAAAAGGTGTAAATAAATAGTTTATGGTTTATGGAGGCTACAAAATAAATTTGATAATTTTTGGAGAAGTAGTGAAATTATTATGATTTATTTGTGTTTTATAATATATATGTGTATATATATATATAAATAAAATAATTCAATAAAAAAACTCAAAAATATAGTGGGGCTAGGCTCAAACCTGGCTTCACATTTCCAAGTCTTAACATCAACAATACAACTAGTTGCCCAGCCTCGGGGGGGGGGGGGGGGGGGGCGCCCGACACCCTCCCCCCACCCCGAATTTTCGCTCATAAATTCAGATTATATAGTATCTATATATAATTTTTTGGTATATATGGTTTTGACCCCCCGTTTTTTAAAAAAAAGTTATATACTTCCAACCCCCAGTCCGAGCTCCCAAGCTTCGCCACTGAATACAACCACTTCATCAACCTCATCTTCTTCCCCAATTCAATACATAAACCCTAACCTTGTACCCAAATTCAATTGACCCGATTATGATTGAGTTAGCACCTTAAAACATAGGGCTTTTGATTAAGAGCGACAATTACAATATGGGAATCATAAAACCCAATTATTGTTGGCTAAGAAGGTATAATAACGAGTGGAATAGGTTGGTTAAGATGGAGAAACGTTGCACAAAGCATTAAAGCGAACTCGATTCATGTGGTGAATAGCTTCCATATGAGCTTCCAAATCGAGAGGTACTTGAATATGAATCATAATCAGATTATCTAGGTTAATAATTTCTTTGATCCAAAACATACCGAGAGTTAGGGTATCTTTCCAGTTTCATACTTACATTAGATAGATCCATATACTGATATGATTATCTTACCAAGGAAACTCGCAAAAATATTGCATGGGAACATTTACTTTGTCACACCCCAACCGATGGCGGAATACATCGAGGCGCGACTTGTGATAGATTGTTCAAAGACTTCATGACACTAGAATTGTGACAAATAATTTAAAGATAGATTTCATTCATAGCATTTAAAGGTCTAATACGAAATACAAATTTGTCTCAAGAAGGAAAGTACAACATCAAAATAACGAATTAAACTAGTGTGTTTCTAGTCCAATCCTAACAAGTTTCTTGGATCCTTGCATCAATTATTTCCTGCAATATGTATAAAATATCCGACAACACATAAAGCATAGGTGAGCATACTAGTTTTGACCTACGTACATAGTAATATAATGTTTTACTCAAATCATCATGTTATAGTTATGCGCATACATAATCATACAAAAGGCATATCAACACTCGAATGCAGAGATTGACCTAACTTTATTTTTGTAGGCCATCAAACTTAACATGACCCATAAAGGGGGCAGTGTGCTACTCCTATAATGCTATACATGTAAGGTGGGTTGTATGCTAAACGACAGTTGTATGTAAGAATTAAATTCTAGCATGGCATAGCATATAAACATGTTAATTAGATTGAGCATATGAGTATGAAAATGTTTAATGTTTTTGCATAGTATACATGTTGAGCCCAAAGTATTAAAGAGTAAAAGGGGGACAAGTATGAACTCACCTTATGGTGCATTATTAAGTTCCCAAAAACGGGTCTTGAAGAATAAGGATTTTAGCTCCAAATAACTAGAATTAGAAAGGAAGGCGTTTAGGTTCAAGAGTTGATTTAATAGATTCAAGAGAGTCAAGCATGCCTTTTAGGCGAACCAAAACACAAATATCCTTTAAGGTAATTCGGATGGTCATGAGTTAAAGTTAATTACCAAGCACAAAATCACCATGAAGGTGATTAGGATGGTACGAATTAGAGTTAGGAATGTGAATCCATTTAAGAGTGTTCATGTCATGACCACTTTGTTTATAGATAAAACATGGGTCTTGGATACGGGATTTCCCCTTTCTTGTATGGAACTAATCCATATTACAAGATGGGTCAAGAGATTAGTAAGGTAGGGTGTAACCACAAACCTTCCAAGAATCGGTTGTTAGAGTATTAAGGTTAAAGCTTGAAAGTATACATATGATTAATACATAATATAACTAGGAGGTTTAAGTAGAGTATGGTGACTTGTTTGGATGAGCCTTGGCTCTCCTTTGTCAACCATTACCATAGCACAAGTCCATTCAACATTGAGTTGTTGGTGAACTTGGTTGGTGTCACTACAAGAAAGATCCTAGAACATAAAAGAATCAATGGAAAATAACCACTTTTGAGGCCTCTTTTTGGTGCTCTACCCATACACATTTACGTGGATAAGCAAGGGGTAGATCCTAGAGGTTTCTCCAAGGAGTTTTAAGAAGAAAAGAAGTGAAAAATTAGAAAGAAAGATGAAGTTTTAAGCACAAAAGTTACTGATGCAAAGCAGAAAGTCTGGCTTGAAAACTTGAAGATTTGGGAGTTTTAGAGAGTGTTTAAGAGTGAAAAAACGATTAGAGAGGGAGGAAGAGGTGGTATTTATAGTTGTGATAAAGGGTTAGGTATTAAATGGAGTTAATATGGTGGTTAGGAGTGAATTAGGTGGGGGTTAAGTTTGATTGTTATGGTGTTGTTGTATTCTGTTGTGTGGACGTCGAGTTTCAAAAGAAATAAAATAAAATAAACAATGAACAAGTTGTATGTTGTTGTTAGATAAAAGTCAACGAACAACATTCATATATTATGCTTCTTTTTTTTAACTAAAAGTATTATTATTATTATAACTATTAGAGCATTCACAATAAACACTTCATCTTCATCTCAATAATTACACTAAAAATCACTACCTTTCTCTCTCCTTTTCTATTTAATAATACTTATTTTATACTTTTATCATTATATTTTCCCTTTCTTCTACTCACAACCACTTTTAAAAATATTAAAAAATTATGGAGGGTGAACAGTGTCTCCTCCAAATTTACTGATGAACAGTGTCTCCTCTATATATTTTCTCTCTCATCTACTCACAACCACTTATAACTACTCTATATAATATAGAAGCCCCCCTCACACTAATATAGAGCATCTACTGTGAATGCTTTTTGTTCTAAAAAAATATATATGGTTTAAGATATTAACTAAATGAGTTTCTTGTTATAACGCCTAAATTGAATAGGATAAATGACGACTCGTCATGAATTGATAGGAGTAACATAAAAGAAGCGAGTAAAGGCGAACTTGAAATTTGTTAAATATAGAACTTAAAATACATGTAAAAATTAAAAAAAATCACGCGATGTTACGTACTTACTGTTTTTCTGTCTGTTACTTTTGAAATATACAAAAATTCCAAAAAAAAATAATATTTCCCTATCTTATTTTTGATTAACCGATGAAGGAAAACTAAATTCTTCAATTGGAATTTCATATCCGAAGTCGAAACACGATAAGTTGAAGTTTTTACGTTTAAGTGTAGAAAATGCCACTTTCATAACTTGAAGGGTTAATATTGATAAGTTTAAAGTTCCATGTGTAAATTGAAAATATTAAAAGTTTAGGGAGAATGAGCCATTTGGCTAAAGTTAACGAGTGAATGAATAATTTCTCCTAATGGTCAGAAGATTGAGGGTCATACTGGACAACACATGGAAATTGAATGAATGATTGGCTTTAAGAAGTTCAAAATTTGAGAATTTCGAATAAGTTAGTATTTTTGTTGTTTCTAATGCAGGTTGTAGTCGGTGCAGTTTTTAGTTAAGTTTTTTTGGATCATATAAAACAACTCTGCTCGTCAAGATTAAAAGAAAACGTTTAAAGTTGAAAAAAACCGAAACCTGGAAAACAAGATCAGCCTGAACAATAAGAACCCGATATTTTATCTTTAGAGCAACCAGATCGTGGTATAGCTCTAGCAACCGAAGCTGGTGAAGATGTAAATTTAGAAAGTGAAAGTGATGATTGATAGAGATGAAGATATTTCTGATATTAATCTCCGCCTTCGTCATAGAACTGTAAATCAAAACAGCAGAGTTTCTTGAGTCATCCAAGTTATTGAAGTTAACCAAAGACCAAGACGAGATCTTTTCAAACTGCGAAAAAAGCATAATTCAGAAAATGTTGAAGTCTTCACGGGGAGCGTGTAAATACACTACGGTGTATATCCCAAAGTTGAAGAATTCCAGATATGAAGATTTGAAGCCTTGAAGACCGAAGATCATTAGCTAGACCTTAGGGGATTCTGTGAACACATATTCCATACATCTCCAACTAAGTGACGAGTTAAATCAGTAGATTACTAGCTAGATCTAAGGGAGAGTCTATAAGTAGACTTCGTGTATGTCACCAACTACTGATAGGTCGATATTAGTCGTTGGCTAGGTTAATAGTGTGTTAGGTAGCGTTTCGTTTGTGACCAAATGTATTTTGATAGATTACAGGAATGTAGGCGTAGGTCTCCTAGGATCATGTCACTACGCCAAGATGAAGCACGCGTAGGAGAGACATACGGTTGAATGGTATCAGACGTATGTCTCTAGCCTATAAATAGGATACTTATCCATTTTCATTCCCAACCTTTGCACCATTTTCATTTGAATAAAGAATTGATATCGGATTTACATGTGAATTATTTCTAGTGCTTATCCTTCATTTCCTTGTGATTCTCACGGTTAACAAAAGCTTAGTTTATTGATTCCGCCTCTAAACCAGGTTTTATACTTATTCGAGCGAGAAATCAACCCTACATAAACAAGCATTGGACCGTCTATGATTATCTACGGATCTCGTCTGTCGCCAATAGGTTTTCGATAATATTCAATTTTCAAGTCGTAAGTGAAAGAAAGAAACTATGAATTATATAGATTAAACTGCACAGATGATTCCTGTAGTTTGCGCGAATTGCACAGATGCCCCCATCTATTTTCAATGGTCCCCAACGTTGACATTTCATAACACTTTGGTCCCTACCAGCTAACGTTGTTAAATTTTGGCAGTTAAGTCATGTAAAATAACCAAAATACCCTCACCATATAAAAAATTAAACCCCCTGCTCCTTCACCTATGCAAACCACCATCACCATCACCACCCCCTCTTCAAAACACCAACACCACCATCTCCTCCTACTCCAACCACCACCACCCTACCTGAACCGTCTCTGTCACCGTCTTCACCCTCCAATACCTCCTCCTCCTCCTCCTCCTCTCATTAGCCCTCCTATACCACCACCAAAGAACAAACACAGAAGACTGGTCAGAGACAGTCGGAGGGATGGGGTCCGTGGTTCTATATGGGTCTGGTAACAGAAAAGGAGAAAGGGGTTGGGCGGTGTGTTTCATTGTCGTCGGCTATTGGGTTCTCGTCACCGAGGGTGACACAGGTGACCAGAGAAGAGCATGTTGATCTCTCTCTCTCTCTCTCTCTTTCTCTCATTTCTTTCCCCCCCCCCTCTCTCTACCTCTGTGTCTTTCTTATTTCAATTGGTGCTCTGTTCAATCTTCTAATTGATGAGTGTTTTGGGTTATGTGTTAGTCTCTGTTCAATAGGTGTAGAGCACCGGTCACCTGTGGTTGGCCGTCTACATTGGTCGGCTCGACCAATATTTTCGAGCAAAGGTGGGTAGAGGATAGTTTTCTTGACAGATGGCGGTTTTGGTGGAGGGTTTTGTTAATAGATGGTGGTGTTAAATGATTGTTGGTGGTGGTTGGAGAAAGATGGTAATGGTGGTGGTTAGGGAATATGGTGGTGGGTTTGTTGTGGTAGATAGGTGTGGTGTGGGTTGAGACTTGAGGAAGAAGGAGATATAAAGAGAGTAATTTAGTAATTTCATATGGACTTAACTGAGAAACTTAACCTCCATCCAAGTCAGGGATCACAGATGCAATAAAACCCAAATCACAGATCCCATTTGAGTAATTTTGAAAAGCTAGGGAGCATATTTTAAATTTAGGCAAATCATAGGGACCATCCATGCAGTTTAGTGAATATATATAATAATGATCATATCGTGCATTACAATTTTTAATAATATATAATTCCACATTGTAACCATACATCATTAAGAGTGACAATTTATAATCTAATGGGATGCCCGCGCGATGCGGCGGGGAACACAACACTTAAAGGTTGAGTCGATTCTGGGCTAGCTCTAGTTTGACTTGCACTTCATATCGAGTTGGATTGGGTTAACTCTAATCTAAAATAAAGATGGAATCTTAAACTCGAGCTCGGCTTGATCAAAAATCAAGTTGGTTTGCTTAACTTGATTTGATTAGACTTTACAACTAATTTACCATGAGGGCCAAACATATAAATTATTCTTTATAGGTTTACATACATTTAGTATTGTTGTGTATTTATTATTGTTGTTTTGTTAAGCTATTTACTTCAATATCAGTCTTTTTTTTTCTTTTGTTCTTTGTTTATGACATGATGAAGACAACGTATATAGGGAATTATAGTAACTTTTACTCGTAATAAATGTATCGAATACAAGGAAAGTTAATGTATTTGGTTTTGTAACAATAAAATGGAAGCCATCCATGTTGGTACGTTCTAATTCGAATGGATGTGAATTAGATTAGAGATTCAAATAACAACATCAAACTACCACAAATCGTCCCAAATGCTAGAGTTCCATCATCACCAACATACATGCGAAATCAAACAAACAACAAACTTAATCATATTACAAAACGGGAGTGTTTTTATTTTTGTTACATCAGTGACATGTGTCATGATGCACGAATTTTCCAACATTGTCCACAATTTCCCTCGTAATACATTTCGCTTCACATCTTGTGTGTTTCTCTTTTGAGCTATATCTCAATCAGGAATATGAGTTGTTAAAGTTTATCGCAAGATGCTACCACTTCCCGTATTCTCAATGGTTATTCTTAGCAACCACTATATAACGTATGTAAACATGAGAACAAAGATTATAGAGATAAAGATAGGATGGAAAATGAGAAAGCTCTTTATCAATGAGTTTTACCAAGTACAATAAACCTCTATTTATAGGGACATAACAAACGTAATGGTATATGGGAGTTAGAATACTTATAATCGCCATGTTATATATGTTTATAACAAAGAAAACATTAATACAAACTTAATGGTATATGGGAGTTAGAATATGTATAGTTTCCATAATAATGTTTATGTTTATAACAAAGAAATTTTAATTATATCACAAGTCTTTTTACAATCTTTTTATATTATCAATATTTATACTTAATGCTAGATGGGTTTTAATTAATATAATTTAATAATATTATAGAAAAACTATTTTAACCTCTTACTAACTTCATTAAAGTGTTGTACCATAAACATAAAGTATAGTAATTACTTAAATTTGGTTGATATCTTTGTCTGTCTGATACTTTATAATATAGTATACACAATACCGTCGTATATTTCCTTGAATTCTCTCTTTGAACAGCAATATTGAGGTCACCATTGGCCCATTGTGTTTGATTCCTCAATTACTTTCCTAGTACTCCACCCTAAATTATTTAAAATAAAAATGATTTTAAGTGTAGGTTTTTTTTTTTGGTTTTTTTTAAAATTAATTAAAAAAATTAATTTAAATGTAGGTTTTTTTTAGTTTTTTTTTTGAACGGCTGAATTTTGCTCTTTTTTATTACACCATTTTTTGTCTTTTATGAGGCTTGAAGACCCAACCCCCTTTACAACCAAAACACGTTTATCACCACACCACAAGAGGTGAGGCCTTTGAGTGTAGGTTTAGAGAACCATATATAATAGCTTGTGAAATGGTGAAATAAACTATCCAAACCATTTTGTTTGGTTATATCAATTATAGTATGTGTTACTGTTTCACATTTTTCATTTTCAAGTCATAAAGCTTTTGTTATATCGTTGGAGGGAGGTGTCCGTCCAATTATATGGATGGAAAGTAATATTTTCATTCTCTTCAACTTATAATCATTTTTTAAAATACGGAGGTTCACTCACAAAAATATAGTGAATGAGATGTGATTGTTGTATAAGTAATAAAAATAAGTAATTTTATTATAACAAGTAATATCAATAATCACAAAACATATAAACACGAAGTTGATCATATATGGAAATTTGGTTCATACAAGATTGTGTGGTATCATAGTACTGCAAGGATGATGGAGATTCCACGTCATGAGCGCGACACACCGCCACAAACAGTAGTGGTGCAGTTGAGGGTGTGGGATGGTAGGGGAGGGAAAACCACGGTGTAAACAAGGTATAGGTTTAAGGATAAAATCTACACCCACAATTATATCTTGCAATCTCAATCATCAACAAGACTCGCAAGCAAGCTCCTCCACTACACATCTTTTAATGACTTCAAGGTGAAAAAAATGTGTGCCTACAGGCATCATGTGACAACACCTTTTTTTCAACCAAGTCCCATCATACATAAATGTTTGGCTCTCCATTTTTCACCCCCTTTCAACTTATGACTTCTCCAATAAATTAATAAGTTGAAAGAATGTGACAACACATTTTTTTCAACCAAGTCCCATCATACATAAATGTTTGGCTCTCCATTTTTCACCTCCTTTTAACTTATGACTTCTCCAATAAGTTATTGAAAGAAGCGTTTCGCAAACCAAAAGTCCTTATTGTTTTAACTTTTCATTTGGTCTTTGATAAGTTTTTTTGGAAAATTAAGGATTTGTGACTTACCAAAACTCCTTATAACTTATTAATGGATATTAACATGTATGCCCTCCTTATATCCTTATACTACCTTCCTTATATCCTTTTTGGTCATTTTACTTGAATAAGTTAAACCAAACACTTTTTACAAAATAACTTATTGACTTATTGTTTTCCCCCCACCACATAAACTAATTGAAACACTTTTCTAAAAACTCCTTTTAAAAAAGTCATAAGTTAATAAGTTTTTTCAAACAAAAGTCCTTGACTCAAATAAGTTTATCTAAACATGCTCATAGTATTATATATTGTTACGATATCATTCTCATCATGACATCAACAATAAAATTTTAGATATATATCACAAAAGTATTAACTTCAAAAAGCAGAAAAAAAAATACGTCAACCAAATATATTATATTTATTAAAACTTTGAGTGTGTTTGGTTCATGTAAAAGACGTTTCTTAATGATGTATGAAGTCTGTGAATGAGTTAGTTTTAAAAACATGCTAACTCATTCAAAGACTACCTTTAAATCAATATGGCCTTTTAATGATATAGAGTGTGTGTTTGCCAAACAACACTTGGTTCAATTAAATACAAAAAGTTCCATAAAATTCAGCTATTCTATAGGAGGGGAGACTCCAATTAAATACAAAAAGTATCATAAAATTCAGCTATTCTATAGGAGGGGAGACTCCAGTGGAAGCCTCACTTAGCTACCGTTGCCGATCGGCAACACCACCATACCCCCTCTGCAATGATCAAAACCATTAGTTCGCAACAAGAACTTATCGTCCATGTTTTGTTGACACCCATGTTTTTTTACCATTGGCAACGGTCAAAACCATGCCAACGGTTGCCTTTTTATTTTTTCTTAAATTACTTATTTTAAAACCTATATACAAAATCTGATCTTCACCATCTCAATCAAATCTTCACCATTTCACTCAAACCTTTACCGTGGATTTTATAAATTTTTCACACGATGATCTCGGGATATTCTTACCGCCCGATAATTCCGACGATGATATTTTTATAAACAATAGTAGCATAAACTTTTTTAAAGATATCATCAAGCCAACTAGAGAGGAAGATACTGTTACAACGCCACGCATTCCTAAAAGAAATCGTTAAACGTGAGCGCGTAAAAGGTAAAGAAACTCTTATGAATGATTATTTTGCTGATGAACCAAAGTACATTGCCGAACATTTTCTTTACCAGTTTCATATGTCGAAAAGGTTTTGTTTTAAACGTTTTGGTGATTTGGAGGCACGATACCCATGGTTTAGAGAGGGGTATGACGGGAGGTATAAAAAGATTTTTATAGTGATACAAAAAGTTGCATCCGACGTGAAACAATTGGCGTCCGGTAATACTCTTGACGAGAATGACGCATATTTACAAATGTCCATAAGGACTTCGTAGGAATGGGTACAACTTTTCAGCACACCGTAAATCAAGCGTATGGTAATGAGTTATTGCGCAGGCCGACAAGCTATGATGTAGCGATCTTATACCAATAACATGAAGAAAAACATCACATTCTTTGGATGATAGGTAGTATCAATTGTACACATCTGGTTTGAGGATGTGTCCCAAACACTTGCAAGGCCAATTAATGAGAGGTGATCACGAATACCCAACGGTCATGCTCGAAGTGGTTGCTTCACAAAATTTATGGTTTTGGCATGCCTATTGCGGTCCGCCCAATTCACACAAAAATATCAACGTCCTACAGATATCTCTATTTTTTTTTCCAAAACGGAATGGAATCAAAGCTAAATGTCTATTTCAAGTGAATGGACATACATACAAATGTGGATACTATCTAATCGACGGGATCTACTCTACTTGGTCAACATTTGTGAAAACGTTTACATACCCTGCCAATCCGATAGTAAATGGGTTTAAGAGATTGCAAGAAGGGGCAAGAAATGATGTGGAACGATCTTTTGGTATTCTAAAGGGGAAATGGGGATACTTAGGAGATCCAAGTGTGTAGTATAGATAAGATTATGAGCCTAACGTATACGTGCACGATACTGCACAACATGAACTTAAAGGACGAAGGAAAAGTTTTCTCACCTGTGCACATCCCGGATCTTGTTGTGCAAACCATATTTTATGATGACGCATTCCGAAAGTTGATGTATCGAGATATACATATTCGACTTCGACTTGATCTTGTGGCACATAGTGCAACTCAAAATCTATCATACCTTGATGAAGAGCGGAAAAAAAAACAACCAAAACGAAGTCCAAAAAGACGAAAACGAAATATAAATTTGAATTATGTTTTTTAGTTTATTCAAATTATGTTTTTATTTAATTTATTTGAATAATGTTATTTTATTTTTAGTTAATTTGAATTATGTTTTGTTTTTAATTTATTCGAATTATGTTTTTTTAATTAGATTAATTTTTTAAATTCTTTAAAATTAAAAAACCAATAAAAATTCATGGCAGAATACTTTAAAATGCCGCCACTGCTTTAGTAGTTCTAGGGTACTTTGTGGTGAAAATGACATGGTGGAGTCAGAGTGGTCAGGGTAGGGTACTTACCCTATAATGCCCCTTCCCCTTATAAATCACTAGTTTACCCCCCTAAGTTAGATAAATCTAATATGAAGTAAAAAAAATGTGTGTACCATAAAATGAATATGTCGTTTTTTCATAAAAATAAAAAAGTTTGTAAAAGGAATCAACACTCGATAACTCATTAAACATACTTCTAATTTTACGTGTGCACCACTTACTCGAGTAAAGTCTCTATACAACTTTATCACTTTGTCAAGACATTCTAAAGCTACGATGTGAACATGGAAAAAAACAACCAAATTGGTATCAAATGATATGTCATGATAATGGTAAGCGATTCTGATGTGTAAAGTGAGCATATGTGAAAAAAATGGCATATTTGTTCAATCTTTATGTATCTACTCATACATAATTTAAGTATATATTTCAATAATCATCACATGTCAGTCGATTTCAAGGTACATACATTAAAAATGATCTAAGAGGCATGCATGGTGAGAGATTAATTATCCTTATCAGCTAGAGATTTACCTGGTATATAAGAATCATAGGATACATCTAACCAACTTAGCAACCTTTGTAATCAATATTCCTAAAAACACCACTCAAAATATAAAAAAAATAGACTTTACCAATCTGACTACATCTATGAATATATATGTAGTTAGCGGGTTATTATATGTGTATAATAGTAGGTTCAAAATACATATACTATCTTAACATGATTAGTGACTTTCCTATACATGATTAATGAATCACCTTAACACACTGTGTTTTTTTCTGCATAAACATAAACCTATTAAAAGGTCGTTTTTTATAGTACTATGGTAATCGTTGGAAACATAATAAAACGCTTATTAATTTGGTGTAAATTTATTAAATCGAAGTGGAAAGTGCATGTGCCATGTACATGACAGGGAAAAAGACTTTTTGAGGGAAATCAAGGGGTGGCCTCACAAAGTGTCATGTGTCCCATCTCAATCCTTAAATTTAATATTTGTAACCCTACCAAAAAACCAACCTTTTTACAGCTAGCAGCAAGCATATTGATTCTGTTTTAATTCATATCCATCAATACTAATTGCTATTTAAATCCTGAAAACCTAGATCATGTTATTGATCTAAACCAACGACAACTAGATCATAAAACACTTGCAAATGGAGCAATTGGGGATTATTAATTGCATCACGGAACTCAAAAGTTGGAGAATTGGTAATAATAATAATAATCGATCAGGTATTATGAGAAGAAATTAGGGGATTTGAATAACCTTTAAGCTGGTTATGGGATTTGGAAGATAATGAATGTTGTGGTTTGGGTTGTTGAAATTAAATTAAAAAAATAAGCCTCATCATCTCATATAAAATTTTATCCTCATTCTAAACCTTAAAATCAAACTCTCCTTTCAATCCATTTTTCTCTTTCTCCACAAACCCCAGAACAAGATCGCCACCACCAATCAATTAAATCCAACACCTCTAATCGCCACTTCTATTACCATTGGCACCAGAGAATACAGCAAATTCTTCACTCTCTCCACATCTTCATACACAATCCGTAAGATCAGACATATCATTGTCCTATTATCATGCTTACATCATCTTCTAGTGTTTATTACCATTTCTTTTAACGAATTTTGCTAGCCTAGGGTTTATGTTTCCATGTAATTATTATTTATAAACATATCGAATGTTTGAGTTGCATATTTATGATATTTTTATCAGTTTTTGAGTTGAGAACTACTATGTTCAACATCCGAGCTCTTATAGTTATGAATATGATTTAGGTGAAGGATCAGGATTATCTGTTACGTAACTCTTTCACTCTAATACTTTACTCATTGATGTATGTTATAATTGATTTTTATACTCTAAACTGAAAAAGAAAAAGAAAAGAAGGTTTTCGAAGGGTTGACATTAGATTAGCTGATTGATTACATGTGTTTCCGGATAGAAAGAAACATGTTGGAAAAGATGTTTTTGAAAGGTTGATAAGGAATGAGGACAACAACAGAGGATGAAATTAATGATATTAGTTGAGGGTTTTAGTGGTGGTCCTTGAGTTTATGGATTGTTATTTTTAGACCTCTAAAATTCTTGGTTATAATATTTTGAGACGCTTCGTAT
Organism: Ambrosia x helenae; assembly: GCA_030844895.1. Classification (NCBI taxonomy): domain Eukaryota; kingdom Viridiplantae; phylum Streptophyta; class Magnoliopsida; order Asterales; family Asteraceae; genus Ambrosia; species Ambrosia x helenae. The sequence goes on from JAUTDX010000929.1 coordinate 25,769, forward strand.
AATATGTCATGTATCTTTCACCGATTCGGCTAGGCTTTTAGTGCTTCTTTATGTTGAAGTATTAGGTGTTAACATTGGACTTATAAAATGTTTTATGTTAGGTATTGAATATTGATATTAGAGTTATTCATTTTTTTAGCTTTTATGATATGTGTTAATATTAGAGTTATACATTGTTTTAGGTTAAGTATTGAATATTGATATTAGAGTTATGCATTTTTTAGCCTTTATAATAGGTGTTAATATTAGAGTTATACATTGTTTTAGGTTATGTATCAATATTAGTATGTTAGAGTTGTACATTTTTTTAGCCTTTAATTAGGATATGTGTTAATATTAGAGTTATACATTGTTTTATGTTATGTGTTAACAATGGAGTTTTACATTGTTTTAGGTTAGGTATTAATATTAAAGTTATACATTGTTTTAGTTTGGATGTTAACATTAGAATTATACATTGTTTAAGGTTAAGTGTTAACAACGAAGTTATACACTATTTTAGGTTAGGTGTTAACATTGAAGTTATACATTGTTAATTGTTTTAGGTTAAGTGTTACCCAACGCTTTCCTACATGTAAATGTAAAGCGCATCAGTTTATTTCATATGTAAAATTGATGTATCATATTAGATTTCTTAACCTTACAACGATCCAAAAGTATAATCTAGTCAAACATATTCTACTTGTTAAATATAGTCATTGAAAATTACCAACCTTTAAATCTTTAGTTTTGACCAAAAAAACTATTTTCACTATATAACCTAGATAGGGTGGTGTATTTATAAAACGTGGGTCAACTAAATACAAAATGTGAACTTCAACTTACTATTATAAATCATCTTTTTAAATGTTTATAATGATATTTTAAACCATTGTAATTAAAGTAGAAATTAGATGAGATAATGTGTTGGTATGATGTCCTTTCATCAACCATATAATTTTAGATGTCACAAAAGATTAACTGCCAAAATAGAAAAACAAAATACCGGCAACCAAATATATTCTAGTTGTTTTACCATTTAACAACCTTAAATTTTGAAAAGAAAACAAACAATTGTTTACGCCGAATCCAATACAAACAAAATTAACTTACAAAACATATGAATAACTAGAATAATTATTATTCTAGTTTAAAATGCTACAACTAAAGTAAGGGGATGGGGTGTCACCCGAATTGTCCACGGGTACCCATTACTAGCACGGTAACACCGTCGCCACCCACGCTGGTAGTGGTCCCGTGGACCGTTTTTCTGGTTCTATCTAACGGGCTGGTACCAGTTGTTTATTTTATTTTTCAGTTTTATAAAATGCAATTTTTTATTTTGTTTTAACCTTGTGTTTTAGTGTTTTTTTTTATTTTTACCGTTTTTTATAAACTTTTTAATTATTTTCTTTGTTTTAAAATCCACAATTAAATAAAAAAACATAAATAAAAACATTTCATTAAAACATAAATATTAAACATATATAATAATAATAATATTAAACATAAAAAAATACATTAAAACATAGAAAAAAAAAACTTAAAGTTGGCGCAACAATCGCCATGCTTTGACATGGTAGCAATTGTTGTCGTATCGAGCCTCATACTCATAATGAGTGAATTCGATAGCCAACTCCTCATCAAGCTTCGGATCGTCCCTCACCGTTTGCTCATATAGGGTGGTCCAGCTCTCACACTTGATATTGAGATCGGCCCACATGAAATGAAGTCGCTAAACACCCGAGCCCAAAACCCCTCCGGTGGGAAGGTCGACCCTTCGTCCCTCGGGAGTTGTTGAATCTCCGGGTCATTTGAGGCATCTTTGTGGCCAACCACAAGTGCTATCTCTTCTTCGTCGGTCGACAGGTTCATTTTTTGGTGTGTTTGTTTTTTTAAACCTTGTTAAAGTGTGACTTTTAACCTCATTGTTTGATCAATTTATATACAATTGACGGTGACACTGTTAAAATAAATTTCACTAACCATTTAGGTGAGATTAATTCAATTCAATCGACGGTTTCCAAGATTTACAATTTAATTTCGCTGACCGTTTGGTGGGACGGTTGTAATAGTAAGAATTAAATGTTAAAACCGTCTAAAAATGTAAAAAAAAGTTTGGGTTTTAAATGAAACTAAATAAAAGAATCAGTTGAGTGTTGCCTCTAAAAAATATTTCGGTGAGGTAAATCAGAGAAGTGATGTGGCAAAGCAGGATTAGTTGAAATCAATGAAAGAAAAAAAATCAGTCATACACCCCTTGGCCCCTAATAAAATTACCCAACTTCAACTGAAAATTACTTTACCTATTTGTACGTTAGTTTAATAAAACCTATTTATACTTGGTTCTAACAATACAATTATATAACCTGGCTTGATTAGTTTTGTATAAAACTTGGGTCCAACCAAGTACAAAAAGTATAATCAACTTCAACTATACAATTAAAAATGAGAAGTTTTTAAATGTTGATGATGATTTAAAACTTCTGTAACTAAACAAAAAATTAGATGAAAGGTGATGGGGGAAGGTCATAGGTGCAATGAGTGAAGTGAGTGTAGGGGTCCATAAAATATGTTGTCCAAGCCAAAGGAGCAGTTGGGACTTGATATGAAATGATGATCTCAATATACATCCCAAATATTTCTCTATCAACTTCTGCAAAAAGATACAAAACACCCATCATACCCTCCGCCACCACCACTCACATGTTCTTTCATCAACAGTCTCCCATACATCTCCTTTAATTTATATCCCTCCACAAACCTCATTCATCCTAGTACAAAACTTTTTCAGATTAATTCATATCTAATTTGTTACTAAAATAATATTTTGATACGTATAGTAATCTTGAACCTCATGTATATGTATTGTTTTAAGTCTTTAAGTTATCTATATACATATATGAACATAGGTTGTATCATTTGAAACGCAACTCACGTTTTCTTCTTCTTCTTTTTTTTTTTTTTTTTTTTTTTGTGATCAGTGAAAATGACGTTCCAACACACACCAAAAAAACAGCATCAAGCAAACACTGTCATCAACCATCTTGTTCAGCCCCAACAAACAACAACGTTAACGTATTAGATAGACATGTACCTAAAACCATCTTTCCATTAGTTTGTGCCAAAATTGTCAAACGATATTTCACTTTATTTTCCTTGTAACACCTTTTTTTAACTTTAAACTTTTGGCTGTATGCTTAGTTTTTAAAAGTATTATTATATTATAATCACGCTTTTTTTTGGCTTTGACAAATAGTCTATACAATCTAATTAATATTTCACTTGGAAAAGATGTCACTCAACGGTGATTCATTAGTTTGCAATGACGTGAGGATGTTTTTTGTAAGGATTCTTGGACAGTCTATAGTAACCAAATAATTACTATTCTTGAATGATCTATTTGGAGGCTCCTCGCTCCTTTTGTTTATCTATTATGGTACTTTACCCTAGAGTATAAAGCAAAACACATTATGTTACACTCCGTCACGGCAGAAACGTGAGATGTGGCCGAAAGAATTCACAGCATATAGTTTAACAAACATCTATATGATTAAAACACAATTCGTTGATGCCAAAGTTTCAATGTTTACATAGTTTCAAAAATATTGTTTTCCAACATGCCGATTCTACAACTATTCTCCATTAGCCATGGAAAATAAAAGAAAAATATCCCCAGGCATCAACATGTTCCCGGTCCTATCCATGCAAGTTTCCAAGACACGCTACGATCAATTTTTTGAAAAACATACTTAAAATCATCAACATAAGCTGGTGCATTCACTGGTTTAAATGACTCGAACAAAACGTTTATTTTGAAATACAACGCATAGCGAAATGAAATTGTGGAAGATCACTCAAATTCTAGCTAGCTAAGACAAAGAGGAATGTAACTACATGAGCTTGTAATCAAAACATGACTGTGCGCGGTAATTTGCCCCGCACACCATTCCTCGAACGATGCAAGTGTTTTGGATACAATGCGCAATTTTGCCTTTACCAGGTTAGAGAGACTAACCAAGGACGGAGATTGTCAAACTCAATAGTATTATCTGATTGTTTCATGATCACATAAGGACGATTGGGTAAAATTGATACCTGATATTAACACTTAATACTACTATAAATATTAATTTATGTGTTATGCACTTAATACTACTATAAATATTAATTTATGTGTTATGCGTATGTTTAAATTTCCATCAAATCACATAGGAAAATTTCACTATTGTGTTCTAAGTTTTTATTAATAATATACAATAATGTGAATATATTAGTAGGGATGAGCTTGGTATTTGTATTATACTGAATCGATACCATACTGTTAGGGTTCAATTTTGTGATCTGGAATCCTAGATCCCAAGTAAAGTTCAGTATCCTGAATACTAACAATGTTAACTGATTATTATTTTATTGGCTTTGACTTGTATACGCAGGTGAATCTTACTGACTTAGTCTATCAACAAAACACAGGATGCTGGAAATCCGTTACCTTTGGACCACATGTTCCGATGGTACCGAGTACCGAATATCCTAAAGTTCAAGAACCTAAAAAGCTTGAAAACTACTCCGACATAGATTTCCAGAAAATAGAGTTAGATGCTAAAACCTTCGGTATTGTGGCTATGACTCTACCAAATGATATCTATGCCGGACTGTTACCTTGTAACAGTTCAAAAAAGTTGTGGGATGCTTTGAATGAACTATTTGGTGGAATTGGGAAGTTATTGAAAGCAACCGTGAAATACTTAATCAACAATATGAAACATTTAGTTATGTTAAGGGGGAATCATTAACTCAACAATTTGAAGTTTAACTGCTTAATTAGTGAACTAAAACTGGTAGATCTCACTTATCCAAATTCAACATTGAATCACAGATTATTGAGATCTGCACTAGAAAAATGGGACACTATTGCAATAGTTATGAGAAATTCAATTGGTTTCAAGGATTTATCTCTGACCCAGCTTTATGGTAAGCTCTTGACTTATGAAAGAGAGCTTAATCAGAAAAGGAAGCTTCATGATTCTGGAAAAGTGTCAGATGACTAACTTTTTGGTAATATTGCACTTTTGGGTCAGGATGAAGTGTATGGTAATAGTAAGGATTAGAGTTATGATCACTTCATTGACATAACATCTGGTTTTAACTCTGATTCATACTCACCAAACTATGCATTTGCAGCAAGTGATGATATCCAGACATCTGACAGCATGTCCTTTGAGTATAGTGATCTTCAACATTTTAACCCTTTAGATTTAGAAGAAATGGACATTTTACACCAACTAGCTCAACTTAGTGTGAGAACTAACAAGTTTTACAAGAAAACTGGTAGAAATTATCCTGGGTTGCATGGGGGTCTAAGGTAGGGTTAGATAAATCCAAGATTAAGTGTTATAAATATCATAGAATGGGTCACTTTGCTAGGGAATGTAAGAGCCAAATTGGTACCCCTATGATCACCTATCCAAACCAAAGACCTCAGACCAACACTTATCAATATTCCCAAAATACCTCTGGACCAAATGTGCAAAATACTGCTCATCTTACACAAATCTCAAACACTAACCTAGAAAAATATGTCCAAACCATCATTCCTCATATTCAGTATGTCCAAACCCCTGTTGCTCAGTATCAGATTCCACAAGCTGTTATTCCACTATCTGCTCCAACAGAAAACAGTCAACAAAGCTTCTTTACTCAAGGATTTGTTAACTGGAGCAGCTTGCCTGAGGAACTAACTGATGAAAACTTTGCTCCCATAGCCAAAAATGAATCAGAAAAATTCTGCTTGATTTCTCTTGAGACTATGGTTCATAGGGTTGAATCTGATGAGGTGATGTCTGAATCTGGAAGATTGACTAATGGAATTGTTGAGATAATTGTTTCAGATGAAAAGGAAGATATGAGACTCTCAGATCCATGGAATGCAAGTGATTGTGAATGCAAGTGTGATTGTGCTTTGATGGCTGCTGCTAAGGTATCTCCTCAAATTCTTAAGGATTTATGTTCCAATAATTGTGTAATAGCTTTTGCAAACATTAAAGAGGTGAATAAAAATCTTAGAAAGAAACTTCTAAAAGATGAAAATCGGTTAGAAAAATTCACAAAAGATGAAAAAGAATCCGAAATCAACAGTGTAAAACATGAAGCAAGCATAACAAAAGATCAGCTCCAAACTATGATAATTAAATATCAAAGTTGTAAAGAAGAGCTGGAGAACACCCAAATCACTTGTGAAAAATAGGTGGAATCTTGTAAAGGTTATGAAATACTTATCAACTAACAGTCCAAAAGCAACATCAAGTTTGGAATTGGTTTTCTTAAGACCAATGATCTAAACTCACAAACTGTTGTTGAAAAGAAAAACATGTTGGCTAAGGTTATCCCCACAAATATGGAAAGTCAAGTCATTAAAATCACTGAACCAAATGGTAAGAAAATTATTATTAAAAAAACCAGAAGGTTCCTCATCAATAACTGAAATTGAAAAATATCGTTTTAAGCCTACATGGTCAGATGAGTGTGATGTTCTTGACAATTTTTAACTAGTAAATTTTCAAACCACTGAAGATGTCAAATGTAAGACCCTAACTCGTAAATACGCGATTATTGCTTAATCTTACGAGTTATAGCCATAACTAAAAACCACTCCCGATTAAAACTTTGAAATTTTTTTATAAGTCAACCCATTAAGATCAAATACATGTTTGATTCACACAAATTTTTACATTTTAATAGTTAAAACATATTTTAAGATGTTGCGTTTTAACGGGAGTTCCTTAGATTCTAGTGCGGAAGCTTGTATGAGTGATCGGGTGTGTTCGGCTCTTATCGCGACTTGATCCTTGCTCCGGGACTTCCATCACATGTTTACCTAGCACCATTACACAAAGAATGGTTACTGAGTGGTCAAATGAAACATTTAACTAGTACGATAGTCGTTACACGTCGAAACGGAACGAACCAGGCCAAGCGGCCCTTTATCAGGAGAACAAACTTCTGCAACTTATGCGCAGCAGCTGTTCGGGTCGCTTTTACCCCTTCTAAAACCCAAAATCTGACTTCGACTTTCAAATTATAATTTTTCTACGCTCCGAGAGCTTTCCAGACATATAAAGAACACCTCCTAACGATTTTTCTACGATTTTATATGGAATTTTAAAAATCGTGCTGACATGCAGGTCTATTCGCGCGGCCGGTCGGTTTAAGCGTGCGGCCGCGCACAACTTCTGATCGTTTTTTGGTGATTTTTAAGCATGGGAATCATGTCGCAACCGCATTTGATGATTCCCGAAGCCTAAGTATTGACTTGCCGACTAAATAAACCTTTGTTTGACTGAAAATATAGTCCGGTTTATGTCGCCATGGTCCGGTTCTTAGTTTTGAATGTTTATGGCGACTCTTACCCAAATCGACCCATATAGACATTAAACTTAACCAAAACACCATTCGACCACGCGCAATGCGTGTAGTTTATGTTGTCAAGCCATTAGACACTTGATCAACTAAAGTGCTTGTCCGATTTGTTCATTAGGATTCCATTATTAGATTTATCCTTTAGTAAATCTTTATAAATTCCCTAAATGCCCCTCCTAGCCAAATCTTTCGATTTAGCCATTCATGGCGACACTTCTTGATTCAAACCCATTGTTTTGGACTCAATGACTTGTTTAAAAACCTCTAAGTCCTTCCGGACTTAAATTTTCATCCTTTCTCAAGTTTTCACTTGTTTAGTAGATTCTAAGCGCATTCGAGCGTACTAGACATTCTTATGAACAAGACTCACCTATTTGACACCCACACCTCATGTGGGTGGTTTCATCCACTTGACTACTCGCATATGGCCATATCTTATACTACAACTTACCCGGTAGTGTTGACCCATTTCCATACCTCTTGAATCTCCCTTAAGAAAACATGGCATCGCGTGCCATTCCATTCCAATTATCCATCTGTGCAAAAACTCATTACCCTATTAACATTCCGGGATCCAAAGGGTGTTACACCACCAATTGGCCCGTCTAGATTTTTCTCTTAACTATAAATGCTTAGCATAGAAGCATTATGTACCGAGTTCAATTGATGCTCACAACATCATTTGACCCGTTTAACTATTTATTCACACAATCTTCAATCTTCAAGTTTTATTCATGAGTTTTAATGAAAATAACATTTTAACTCATTAGACCCATTTACAAAGATTTTTCCATTATCTAGTTAGGCGTCCCAACCGGACTTATCAATTTTATTTATTTAGGCGATTCTAGCCCATTACAAGCTAGTAACCCATATTCCATATTCCTTTCGTGGGTAAACACCCATTCTTTACAATCGATATAAGAATTCATGATTCAAGAATGTTTACAAGATCTTCTAGTTTCTAAGAGGCTTATTTAAGATAAGCCACTTACCTTGTCCTCATGTATGCATTCCATGACCCGCTTAGCTCATTTGATCCGGTTTGTTCCAAGCTCCACCTAGCTTGACAAGATCACTTCACTATACTCAAGATTAATTCAAGTTAGTCATTATATCAATTAACTAACTTGTATCATGAGTTTTCACACACCCAATTCATTATACTTATGTTTGGGTTAGTTTGACTTCTAGAAGTCAAACTACCCTTTTTCATGTTCATATGCACTACCCATAAGGCAATAATCATAATCATGAACTGTCCCCTTTTTTTAACATAATATCTATCATGTTTAGTGCACAATCCCACTTCTCACTCAATCATCAAAATTGGTGAGATCTTAACATACAATACTTGTCTATAATTCAATTGGACATTTATACAAACACTTGGTGTGCATCATCTTTTAACCACCTATTTTCTTAGTTAGCATATTGTATGGAAACCTCCATATCACCACATTCATTTTCAACATAAAGGTAGCATTACACATACCACTTATACATTTCATCATTATTAACACATAATTTCAAGTCTTTATGTGAGGTTTGTAACTAGTGACAAAACCCACTTCATATGTGTGTTCAAGAATCATCAAGATCTCTATATGGTTGCAATTGAATCATCTAAGTAGTGTTTATATACATAATAAGGGTCCCTAAACACAATGGTCATCCTTATTCATTAATCAATCATGTTTTTATGCAACCCTATGTTTCTCATCATGCTTAATCATGAAGAATACATCAATTTTAATGAATGAAATTGTTACCTAGATGTTCATGTGGCTGTAGATGACTTGATTTCAACACATGCACTTGATCAACACTTGATTTTGCCTTGATTAGCCCTTGATTAGTGAGTTTAGAGGTGAAGTGTGTGTGTGTGTTGATGTGGGTGGCGACATATACTCCTGTATATGTCGTTCCCTTTTTTTTTCTATCTAATAACAATGTCAAGTTTGCCCACTTAACATATTTAGTCCCTCACAAGTTTTCCCACTGTCATTTTCGTATAAAAACTAACTCATAAGCTAGTTTCAAACACCTTTTATTAATTTATAAACATAATATTATTAACTAGGTTATTTCCATATTAGAATATAACCCATATTCTTATCCTCTAAGTCTCGTGTTAATATTTTGCTAATCACGCCTAATGGCGTAGTTAGGCGAACGAATAGTTTTGGGGTGTTACATCAAAGCACCTACAGTAAAAATCATTCCCCTAAAAGATCTTCCAATAGATGCTTCAACATCTGCTGAAAGGAAGAAAGATAAGGGGAAGATAAAAGAAAAGGACTTTAACCATGACTTTTGTGAAAAGAGTAATCATGTCACCAAAAACTGCTTTCTTCTAAAAGCTTATGATCTCAACAAAAGAACAGTGTTTGTGGTTCCAAATCAAAATGTGTTATTTGTGATAAAAGGAATCACAAAACACAAGAATGTCTTTATCTCAAAAATTTTGATGTCAAATAAAAGAGTATAAGGCTAAAACTCAGGTTGATCATGGGATCAGTACATTAAAAGGAAAATCCAAACAAAATTTTCAACCTGTCTAAACATCTGTTACCAAAACTTTAAATGAAATCTCTTCTCCCAAATATATACAAGTAACAGATGCTCCACCTTCAAGCATGTATCCTTAAGGACATGGACAGCCACATTGTCATAGACTGCCACATGTTTATGAAGAGCCCAAAAGGCCTTCTAAACCTAAAGTGAACAGACATCCTAATGGATATCATCATCTGATAGGAAATGGTCAAACATCTGTTGTATCCACTGTTAATATACAAACACTAGCAAATGGTCAGCAACAGTTGTTGAACTTAGTCCAAAAGTTTGTTCAAACCACTGATCATTCTCTAAACTTGAGACTGATAAAAGCAAGAACCCATCCAGTTACTAGATTTTGGTATAACTGCTTTAAAGAATCAACTAATGCTGGACAATCAAGCAGCTGAAAATATCATTAAAAATCCAGTCTCACATTCACAACAAAACATATTGACATCAGGCATCACTTTGTAAGGGACAGCTATGAAAAAGGTTTGATTTCTCTGCATCATGTTTCAACATAGGATCAGTTAGCAAATGTGTTGACAAAGGCCTTAGACACATCTACTTTTGAAAACTTGATCTCTCGAATTAGGATGTTAAATATGGAGTAATAGATAAAAATTTGTTTCTTTTCCATAAATAAAACATCAAAATGTTGACAGAAAATTCAAAATTTACTTAAAAGGAGTTTTTGGTTGAAAATCTGTTAACACATTTCCAAAAGTCTGCTTAGATAAAACGCCACTGTCCTAAAAAACTATCAACATCTGTTTGTCATTGGTGTACCACTATTGAAACATAACCACTGTTATTACTATTTGTTGACCATATGACAAAGGTTTCAAAACAACTGTCATCCATTAACTTACCTAAACAATGTTTATCTAGTGGAAGAGACTTGGACCGTCAGATCCTTAAACAGATGTTGCCACGTCTGCTCTCAAAAGCAGTTCCTTGGCCAGGTCATCATCAGTTTTTCACCAATCTATAAAACCACTATTTCATCCAAACAGAGTTTACATTGTCTATTCGAATTCAAAGTTCCCCTTAGCAGTTTTCTCTCTCATTTACAAATAACCTATAATCTTTCGTTCTATCATGGATCTACAAGTCAAACCCCCCACAATTACCTACCGTACCTGGTAAAAACCCATGAGAACACACCTTTTCATTCCATTATTGATGTTCTTTGGAACTCCAAATTTCTCACCATTCTCACCACTGATGTATCAATATACTTTGATACTCTGCAACAATTTTGGTTAAAGCTGAAGTCATACTTACAGACAACAAGCCAACTGCAATATCCTCAAAAATTGGTGAGACCACTTTCAAAATTTCTCCACATTCCATCTCAACTACGTTTTCACTTAATGACCTAGAAGGTAAAGTTAGTTTCTTAAAAGGTGACCTTCACACAGAGTTCATTGAAAGAGTGTATGATGAGCAGTTGACTGGGGCAACCATTTACAAACCAAACTTTCCCCCAGCAATGAAATTTTTCTTTCATACCCTACTGATATGTCTCTCTCCCAAGACAACCTCATTTAATGAAGTTCCACATAAAGTTCAATATATAAAATATGCTATTTTAACAAACACTGATTACAATCTATCCCATACATTGCTCATAGACATGACAGCAAATGTGAAGGGCATAAAATCAGGGTCAAACAATGTCTTCTTACTTTATCCTAGAATCCTTAATGTTTTCTTACAAAAGTTTTACCAGAAAAGGATTTCAAAACTGGTTCGGTATCTTGAATGAAGAGTCTAACAAATGAAACTTTTACAAGAATTTTGGGTTCTAAGACCCAAGAAAAATTCTCAAAAGTAAAAGTTTTGAAAACACAAGCAAAGAGTGTCAAGACAACAACTATTGTCTCAACCTCTGTTGTTGAGCCCACTGCTTCTGGTGACCATGGCACTACAACCAGTGTTGTGGAACCAACACCAGAATCCTCCAAAAGAAAACATCCATCCACTAAACCTACCAAAAAGGTTACTCAGAAAGATGAGATACCAGAGGATACCACTATTGTAACATAAACACAACAGACAACCACTGTTGATACTTCCTCTCAACGGTTGGAAATATCTCAACCCAAACAAACTCCTCATGAGCCCTTTCAAAAGGACTCAGTTGTAAGCCAATGGGAACCACATCTTGAAGCATTTGACTCAGTTGAGCATCTGTTCAAAAGACCATCTGCCGGGGCAAATTCTCTTCACATTCCACAACACTCGCCATCAAAAACACCCCTTGAAACCTTGTTTGAAGCTATTGACAGAATTCAGGCAACAACTAGTTCCTCTCAAACACTATTCACAGAGAGTATGCCCCAACAGTGACTAACTAGGCCTGAGACTAGTGAACCAGCTATCCCACAAACAGAGGAGGCCACACCCCTGGAGTTACATGTAACTCCTGGTGGTTTTTCAAGTGAAGGAGCCACTACAGACGTTGAGACCATCGTCTCAAAAATGGACAGTGGTTACATTCTTCAGACTTCCTTGAAGGCAACAACTATAGAGGCTACAACAGTAATCTCTAATACAGTTGGAAGTCCGTAGTACCAAGCCAAAGGGGCATCTAATTCTTTTCATAAGGACTCACCTCCTAGAACTGAACCAGATACAACTACAACTTCAGGTAGGAATCCAGATGATCCTATTAGTTTAGGTGATGAATTAAAATACAAAGAATTGACAGACAGAGTGAACAACATTGAGTCAATATTCTCTGAAATCAAGGCTGATATAAAGACCATGATGCAAACTTTGGTTGACCTCACCAAAAGTCAACCTTCCACCCAAGATGTTGCTACTGAGCTATGGAAATCTATTAATCCAATCATCCTAGCTCATAGAAGACCGGCAGACATAACTCACGAAACCTACATGGGAGTGATCAGAAACATGGTTGATGCCAGGTACAAAGATACTCAGGCAGACATCAAAGCTATAAAAGACCATCTCCTGAAAACCATTGGTTTTGCCCCTATAACAATTCTCAGAGATGAAGCTGATAATAAATTCACAGTTGATGATGCCAAAAAGGAGGAGAGTGGCAGGGATAGACTTAAAAAGCTACAACCTTTTAGAGTTCCACCTTCACAAACTGCTACTTAAAAGCCTGTTGTAACACCAGTGTCTACTGCTCAAACCACTGCCAAGAAATCAGAAGCAGAAAAAGGCAAGAAGATTGATGAGTCTGCAAATGTCAATGCTGAAAAGATTGTTGATACAAAGCAGAGAAGATCTAAGTCAAAGGCAGAAAATTTAATTGAACAGAGAGTGGCTGAACAGAGGGAAAAAGATGATGTAGGCTCCTTTAAAAGGAAGAAAATGCCTGCAAAACATATTAGGGAACCTCCATTTGCTCTAAAAACTACTACCAACCAAACATCTAGTGCAACCACAGCACCCAAAACCACAACAACCACCACTACAACTCCCATATCATCATCACAAAAATCACTACCCAAAATCATAACATCTGTTGGCACAACCACTCCACAAACACACACAAGACTGTCATCTCCTACTATCCTATAAAGCAGGAAGAGGAAATACAAATTTGTGGTACATGAAGATGATGATGAAGCTGAAACCATACCTTCACCACCTTCCTAATCAAAACCATCATCAGATCCCATTCCTTCCATTCCCTTATCTTCAGTTTCACCTCACACATCATCCTTCACATCAACACCACAACCATCCAGAAGACCACCACCATGAAGAACAACACCACCTACCATGCCTAACCTTAAACCATCGGGTGCTCAGTTTCCTCTTGAACTTGATATAATTCAAGGGGAAATACAATATTTCTATAATACTAAGGACCCTTCACAACGATTTTTCCCATCCCCTTCCAAACATGCCTAAACCTGCAAATGTTGAAGAATTTCTAAATTGAAGGCAAAGCAGGCTGAGGAAATTGCTAGGAAAAATCCAAAGAGAAAGATAACAGGATTGCTCAAAGCATCTAATCAGCAGAGCTTAGAAAACTCAGAAAGATTGAGAATTATGCTAAAGACGTAAGTAAGGCCATGTCAAACAAACCCGTCAGTGGTGATTTGGAAAGGTAATTGAGAGAAGCCTGACTTGATCACATGATGGCTCATAAACCATACAAGGCCACCAGAAAACAGTTTCCTGGCTGGACTACTCATGCCGTAAGAGAAGAAATTACATGATTGAAGAAATGACCAAGAATAGTCTAAAAGTCCTTCCTCCTGATTTTAGAAAGGGTAAAGATTCCATCAGAGCTTTAAATTTTAAAAGGATGAGAGAAGAGCTGGTAGCTGCTAAGTAGGGTGATATGAAGTCTGTTGCTAGATAGTCTGAGATCGGACTAATAGAAACTTACAAAGCCCTTGAAGAAAAGAGAAAGACAGATCCCACTCTTCCCATAAAACCAATTTATCCTGATGCAACAGATGTTAGGCATCCCATACAGACCCTGGACACTTGACAGTCTGCTTTCAACATTTGACTTTAGCGTTGCTGCCAAAAGATAATTCAAAAGGCAGAAGCAGATGATTGAATCAGATAATAAGGAGTTTGATAATACAGGAACCTTAATAAAGGAATGGATAGCCTATCAAGTACAGTTCTTCACTAATCCCACAAGTAGTGAACTAAGAAGAATCATTGGGAGGCCAACATCACCAAACTCATAAAAATAATCTTGTAACCCAAAAGCTCCTAAGATTAAAAAAAACCTAAAGTGGAAGTCCAACAAAGACACCCACGAATTGACTCTGCTCAAATCTGATGGAAGTACTCAAAAGATAAGCATGGAGGATGCTTATGGTCTGTCAGCAAATGATCTCCAAGATCTGCTTAACTTAAAGCTAGAAAGGGATGCTGAAGATATGGTCTCTCTTGATATTGAACTTTCATTCATAGGTCAGGTAAGGGAGAGCATGATGATAAATAAAGATTAGTAATAAAGTCTAAGTTTTGGCATCATCTGTTCTAGGGGGAGATTGTTGGGTCTGTTTGACCAAAGAAGAACAGATGAAGTGAAAAGCCAAAACATGCTAAAACATCTGATCCAATAAAACGGTACTTAGATTACAAGATTCTTTCAAAGGACTGCTGACTCTAACAACTAATCAAGATGAAACAACTGCTCTGGAAATAGCTGCTGAACAAACGACTGATGAGAAGAACTGTTGAAGCCAATAGATGTTAGGCTTCAACAGAAGATTCAAAACAGACCATTGACTTATGTAACAGCACCTGTAATAGAATAGTTGTTTATTTCAAATTGATTAGTCTAGCTAGAAATTCACTGTCATAGGCATTCGTCAGCTTGGGTCATCATAGTTTGTATTTGACTATAAATAGAATGGTGATTGTATTATTCTATTCATCACCTTCACAATCATTCTTTGTACAAGATAAACTGTGAGTGATCGGGCTGAGGGTGAGAGTTGTAATACTATGTGCTAAACTGCTATGGTTTATAAAAGTACTTGTTGAAAGCAATTCTTCAAATTTGTTATTAGTTAAAGTTTACTTCCACTTCACTTTCTATCATTTGTTATCATTCATTTACTCCTTCATTTATTAAACATCATAATAAGTCACCCTCAGGTTCCAACATTAAACAATTTGCATTATAGAATGTTATGCGAGCTTCACGAATCATAGGCTAGTTATTATGTTATGTCATTCTAATACTATATTTTTGTTTTGTTTATTGAGATAACGTTAATCATTGTTTAAAAAATCAATTTTTATATTTTTTAGGGCTAAAGGGCCTTTGACTTGTACAAGACATTTGAATCCTTAGCATCGACTCTATTCACAAACACATCCATCCGTCGGCCGCCACTTTTAATTAGCTATCTTTTAGCCACGTAGGTTATAGCCTAGTGGTGGAGAGAAATTCCTCTCTTGGGTAAGGATGGGAGTTCAAATCCTAGGGTGTGTAAAAAAGACGTAAAGGGTGTAAAAAGTGTAAGGAAAAGAGTGTAAGAAATTAACCATTAAAAAAAAATTAGCTATCTTTTAACCTCAATCAATCTATCTGAAGATAGGCGTGCTCATTTTATGTTCAATAAAATACTTACCCCAATAACATAAAGCACCAATACAGATGTGTTCAATATAAAACTACTTTTATCAATTAATTCTCATGCAAATTTACACTCTAATATAATATATAAGCTCATACTGTTCTATGATATAAATTCATATATGAGCTAACATTTTATTAATTTCTCATACATGTAAATTTTAATGTATACTAACATTAGCTTACATGTGAACTAGTGTTTTACGTGAAAGTGAGAAATAATACTCAAAACAATGTTAATTTAGTGGAACGATAGTTAAACTAATGTTATTATGTGTGAATTTATACATTACTAGTTCAGTAATTTAACAAGCAAAAATACAAGACAACTATATCAAGTTAAGCTTCTTGTAAAATAGTTAAAAATGTTTGTTACATGGTGAATTTATTTGATTTTATTAAAATACGTTACTTTAAAATTGTTACCGATTTTTTATATTTACTAGTGTTATTGCTAAATGAGTGTGCAACAAATTAGAAAAACTAGAATACCTATAACAAACTATTATATTTTGTTTAATCAGAATACTTCTATATTAAAATCAATGAAGGTCCAAATAAGTTTCCTTATTCTTAACTTTGTGTTTTAAACTCTTAATATATCAAGAATGTGAACATACTATATTCTTAACTTTTAAATGAACTCTTTTTACAGTAACTGACAAATGTGCAATGACAAAAACAAAAAGAAAAGTCTGAAAGAGATATGATTACATAGACCAAATTAAAATGAGTTTACAAACTACATCAGTCATGGTGCAAGCCGTTTGTCACCCTAACTATTCCGTTTTATATTAATTTGTTGCTATATAACTTGTTTTTTAAATCTGAATTTCTTTTAATCCTGTCAATCGTCTATGAAGCTTGAAGGACCGAAGAGCTCCAAACCTAAATGTTCCTAAATACTTCGTAGTAGACATAGACAAGTTAATGGTTAGTATCAATGTATCATCGTTACATAATTCCTAAATTTTTGTATATACGTACAGAGAGAGAAGCTATGAAAATGAAAGGTGTGTGATGTAAATATACTTTTTTCTATGATAAATATGTGTAAAGATTAAAGTATACCCACGGACCCGACACCCTCATGATTATTCATTTGATATTCAAAGTTGTAATGAGTATAAAATTTTACAACTTGAAGCAACACGTCTTCTGCACCAGTTTCCAAAGAGAGATAGAGAGAGAGACTGTATGCAATGCTTTTAAAGAGAAAAGTATGGTTTAGACTTTATATATATGGAGAGAGAAAAAAGAGTTTGTGTGAAGGAAAAAATAAAAAGACGACTCTTGAAAGAGAGAGAGAGAGAGATGGGATGAATTCCATGCAGTAATCATGAAAGATGTTTATCTCAATCAATGTCAAAAGTCCACAAACAAATTTAATTCTAATAATGAGAGAGAGAGAGAGTGGGGGGCATATGGAGCCTGGATGAGAGAGGCTTCCATGTTGTTGTTCCCTTGGGGACTTGGGTGCAATGCACATCAGACCTTTCATAAACCATGAACTCTTTGGTGAAACATAACATTCCTTCACCAACTAACCACCTCACCACAATACCTTCATAAACCACCAACTCTGATTAATATTTTGGTATCAGAGTTGGTTCTTAAGGGGATATTATGATGGCAACTAATGTATCCATAGCCAAAAAAACGGATAAAAAAAAGGTTACACCACATGTTATGGTTTAACATCAGGGGAGTGGCAAAAATGGAGTGTGATGGATAAAAGTATTATGGTTGTGTATTTACTGAATGAATGAAAAGCATACAATGGATCCCTTTATATAGGGATTGAACCCTAGCTCTATACAAGGTAAATATAATCCTAACTATAATACAATACAATCACATAAATAAGGAAACTCTATCTCTAGCATATATCTCGGCTAATACTCCCCCGAATTTTGAGCGGTCAACGGACAAACGGTCAAACTGGATCTGAATGATTGAAACAACTGTCGAGATAGACCCTTAGTGAATATATCTGCGTACTGAAATGGAGCAGGGACATGTAGAACCCGAACTTGACCAAGGCGAACCTTTTCACAGACAATGTGTATATCAATCTCGATATGCTTCATACGTTGATGCTGCACAGGATTATTAGATAAGTAGACAGCAAAGACGTTGTCACAATATACCACCGAAGCGTGAAGCAGGGTAACCCGAAGTTCAAGAAGTAAATTGCGGATCCAAGTAAGCTCAGAAACAACTTTGGCGACACCTCTGTACTCAGCCTCAGCACTAAAATGAGAAACAGTAGGTTGGTGTTTAGACGACCAAGAGAGCAAGTTATTTCCAAGAAAGACGCAATACCCACTGGTCGATCTGAGCGACTCAGGACATCCACCCCAATCGGCATCCGAATATGCAACAAGAGACTGTGTAGGTGATTTCACCATGCGTATACCATAATCAAGAGTCCCTTGAATGTGCCTGATGATTCGCTTCATGAATGCGAAATGGGGATCATCGGGTTCATGCATAAATAAACAGACCTGTTGAACTGCGTAGGAAATAGCCGGGCAGGTAAAAGTAAGATACTGAAGTGCTCCCGCAAGACTACCATATAACGTAGGATCATGTAATAGTGGACCATCCGTAGCACTCAACTTGGATGATAGATCCACTGGGGTAGCACAATTACAAGATGTCATGGAAGCCCACTGGATTATGTCCTTAGCATATTGTGTCTGATCCAAGAACAAACCTGTGGATGTACGCGTGACTTTGATCCCCAAAAACTGTTGCAAATGATCCAGATCGGTCATTGCAAACTCTCGAGAGAGTGTTCGAATAATCTGTTGCAGTAATACATCGGACGAGGCTGTGAGTACGATATCGTCGACGTATAATAAAAGATATGCGACAACTTTCCCATGACTGTATATAAAAAGTGAATTATCACACGCACTACTAATGAACCCGTTAGATAATATGTAAGTCGCAAAACGCGTGTACCACGTGTGGGGTGCCTGCTTTAGCCCAAAAAGAGACTTCTTTAACCTGCAAACAAAAACTGGAAAACGTTTATCAATAAATCCGAGTGGCTGATGCATAAAATCGGTCTCGTTAAGATGGCCATGTAGGAACCCGTTTTTGACGTCCAACTCATGAATGGGCCATGATCTCGATACCGCAAGAGACAAGACTGTGTGTATCGTGGCAGGTTTAACCACTGGACTAAAAGTGTCCTCCCAATCAACTCCCACGGTCTGCGACTTCCCATTAACCACAAGCCGAGCATTATATCTTTCTAACGTGCCATCAGATTTAAATTTGTGGCGAAACAACCACATGCACCGAATGATTGGTCTGTCAACCGATCGTGGAACCAACTCCCATGTCTCATTCTCTTGTAAAGCAGTAAATTCGGCATGCATGGCACGCAGCCAATTCGGGTCGGTAAAGGCATGGTTATAGTTTTTTAGGGACAGGAGAGATAGTGGTGGTATGGAGCTTGTATTGGGGAGGCTTTAGTGAACCGATTTTTGATCGTGTGGCCATAGGGTGTGAAGGTTGAGGTCGGGATGATGTAGCTGTGGGATTGGTAATAAATGGAGGTGTGGTAGTGGTTTGGGCCGGGATTGGTCTAGTGGTTTGGGCCAGTTGTTGTGGGATAGGTCTAGTGGTTTGGGCCGGTTGTTGTGGGGAATGGGATTGGGCTGGTTGACTGGGTTGGGGTGCAGGTCTGGGCCGGCGGGTGTATATAAAGGGGTAAGGAGATGTGGTTGTGGGTTTAGGCATGGACGGTTGGTCGTTGGGTACCGAGGGAGGCACGGGTCGATTGAAAGTGAACCCGGGTGGGGGCGTTTCATCAAGAAACTGATAGGAGAAGGGTGGTGTGGGAATAGTATAAGGAAAAACGGATTCGTCAAAGATGACGTGTCGGGAAATATAAACTTTCCCGGTAGTAGGGTCGAAGCACTTGTACCCACGAAAATCTGGTGGGTGGCCAAGGAAAATGCACCAGGTGGAACGGGTGTGAAGTTTGTGTGGTTGGGTGGCAGAAGTGTTTGGATAACAAGCGCAACCAAACACTCTAAGGTGGTCATAGGTAGGGTGACGGAGGTTGATGTGTGAAATGTGTAGTAAATAAATCGGTCAAGTTTTAAAAATGGAAAAACCTACAAAACCACACACTAACGGCAAGTGTACCGGTCGCAGTGTAGCAGAGCAAGTAAGTCCGGAATATCGAACCGTGGACACAATATAGCGACTCTCGATACTAGACCTCTATCGACTCCTAGCATAGCAAATTGGATTTTTGTGAATTTTTTTATTAATTAATTACTAAAGTAAATAAATTAAAAGGCTGAAACGAACAGATAACAGGAAGCAGAACAGACAGCTCAGAAACTAGAGAGAAACTCAGATAATATGGAAAACAACTACCTAGGTCTAGAATCCTACCCGCAACTCACAACGCTCGGAAATGGATAATGGAATGACTACCGGGTTCCTAAAAATACGACTGACTCAAGAAAACCTAAAGAATGCTAGATCACCTCCCGGTCTCACTAACACCTCTTGGAAAATCCTAAGGGACGTGTAAATCACCGGTTACTAGTTCGGATCACCTCCCGGTCTCACCTCACTAGGGAATGCTAAGGTACTCAAAAGACTCGCTCACCTCCCGGTCTCGCTAATCTCAACACACCCGAAAGTGTGAAGGAGTTATCTAAGGTTGTTGACAAAAACTCGAATTTGCTAGGGAAGCTAAGGTAAATAAGTAAGGATCTCCTCCCGGTCTCACCTATACCCAAAACCTAAGAACTAGACAAACCGACACTCTATCTCCTCCCGGTCTCAAGAGTGGCAAAACACTAATTTCAAGGGCTTACACGGTTGCTAATAGGGTTATCTAAGACAAGAAACCTCTAGATTAAACCACTAACACAAAGTCTATGGAAAAATCACGCAAAACACTAGCTCTTGAAACTACTAAAGTAACAAACTAGAGAAAAACGCAAAGCAACAATCAAGCAAACCGATTACTAAAAGCATTCATACGCATTTTTATCAACAACACATAAATATTTTACCAAAAATTAAGCCAAAAATATATTATCCAAAACCAAACGTCAAAAGTCACAAAATATTCATCAATACGACCTAGGTAGCGTGAAAAGTTTAGCCAATAATGATCATGGAAAAAGGTAAAAACATAGGTTCAAAATAAAACATAGTCATGGTACTAATATTTAAGAACACAAAGTAAATAAATATAAACCTAAAACTTGTGGTGATTGAACCCGCAGCCTTCAATCTTGAACCAAGCCTTCCTCCCCACTAATTTATTTAGAAGCTGCCGTCGTTGCTTCCTTCGAAGAATGCCCTTGGCGGCTGTGGTGATGTATCGTCTCGAAAAAATACACCTCCACTTATGATATTGTGCCGTTGAATCTTCATATTTGATGCCCTAAAACTTCTGTTGACTTTTTTATTTTTTGGGCTGTGAGGCCTGGAACTCTTTTACTAAACGTTTTTTTTTTGTTTTTCTTTTTTTCTTTTATTATTATTATTATTATTATTATTATTATTATTATTATTATTATTATTATTATTATTATTATTATTATGCTTTTGACTCGAGTGTTCTTGGCTCGACCAAAGTTGCTCGTTTACGCTTCAACGTCCATGAACATCTGCTCTCAACTGTCGGTGTCTTGATTAAAATTCTTTCTTTTGAGCTCATTTTCTTCAAACACCTATAAAATAATAAAATACATAAATACATAATAAAAACGACACAAAACGAATAAAAACTTGACCAAATAATATACAAAATACATAGGAAAAGAGGTGTTTTTCAACACATCAAACATCCCCACACTTAAAACTTTTGCGTCCCGAAAAAGAATTATACAAAATCTAAAACATTTTCAACTTAGCACTTAACAAAAACGATAGCATCAAACAGGGTCAAAAGTAGGCTACGAAATCAACAAGCATAGTGGTTTCACAAGACTTACATCGTTCAAAAGGCTGACTAGTCAAGATGATACAATTTTGAAAACAAGGCCTACCTAGTCAAGCTTCACTTACCTTCAAGCAACCGACTATGCACTTGTAAGCACCCCTCACAATATCACTCATCTCTCGGTTATATATTTATTTGGAGTGAATCTCTCAAAACCGAACTATGAAGCAAAATTATCATAAGCTTGTACGTCAATCAAATCTCCACCTAATTGCTAAAACTAACACAAATCAAGAGGACTTCGAAAGGGTAGGTAAGGGTTAAAGGTAGGAAATTTTATTGGGAAAAATTGGCTAAAAAGAAAAATAAGAGATAAACCGGATAACATGAACATATAAACTCTAACTGTTTGGTCTTCTCGACCCACAACCTTTATTCTATTTGTTTTTCTTTCTTTTTCATTTTTTTTCTTTTTTTTTAATTTTTTTATGTTTTTTTTACTCAGCCTACAACTAAGCAAAATAAAAACGAAGTTTTTCCATCCCCACACTTAGAAAGGCACAGTGTCCTCAATGCGCTCTAGAAAACAACGCAAACTAAAAATAAAAATGCAAAAATCAAGGAGAAGCAAAAAAATATATATAACAACAAAATAATAAATGGAACGAACTCCCCTGTAATATGTGGCGATAGCTCGCAGAAAGTGTCACGTCCGTCCATCATCTATAGCCGTATAGCATTTCCTTCGCGGCCATAAGCAGTATATCTACAGAAAAAAAAAAACTAAAAAAAAAGAAACTTGAAAGCAAAAACTATAATACTGAACCGTGTTGGGATGGCCGTTTACATAAATGGCTTTTTTTAGATCGCTCACCCGAATGGAGATTGAGTACGGGCGAGAAGATCCAACTACGAAAAGAATAGCGGCCATCCCCACGCTTAGACTCAAACAATAAATGAAAAGTAAACACAGACTCTATCTAGATAAAATTAATAAAGCTAAAAACCTAGACTCACTATACAAAAATAAAGCAGGAAAAAAAACTTACCTGGAAGGTGATGTGGTAAATGATGGTAGGTGATGGTGATGAAATGGTGGTGAAAGTGATGGTAGGGGTTGGTGGTGTCAAAGTATTAAAAACAAAACATAACAGTGAACTCTAAGTCACCTGCGCGTTGCGAAGTGGTATAGACCGCCTCTTCGCGTGACGCGAACATGTAGGTTGACTCAGATCGTGGACCCAGGGCTTCACGCATCGTCAAGAAGTATAGACAGCCTCTTCGCGTGGTGCGAGTAAACAGTTTGACCCGTTTGCTAATCCTAGGTTTTCGCTAATCGCGAAGAGGTATAGACCGCCTCTCGTGTATCGCGAATACCACTTTTTACACAAAACGTTAACTTAGTTTTTATACTTAAAAAAAAATCTAATTTCTAGCCAAACTTTCCCCGAAACACCATAAAAACCTGTTCCAATGTCTATATTATCAAAACATACCTGGAACCTTGAAGCGGATGAAGTTTTCTCACCAAACCAAGCATGAATACCTGCAAAAATAGACAACACAGAAACACAAAAACACAAATATACAAATAAATTATATAAAAAGAAATACAGACTCTACACTTGAATTTGAATCCATTTCCAATCAGGTGGCTTCTCTTTTATCCACCCTTTATCCAACCCGTTTAATTCAGATCGTTCACCATTATTCGTCAAAAAACGAATGGTGAATCTAGAAAAACGTTTGAAAAATTCAAACGGGTCAGACCACCTATTCCTACACTTACCTGGACCAAACCTGATATGTGGCATATGATGAGGGGTATGGTCCATGTGACTGTGAACCCTCTCCCGTGATGGTGGCGGCACGGGCCGACAATCCTGACTATGACGAGGTGGTTTGGTCTTCTTCTTTGTTACCACCTTTTCCTCTTCTTCCTCGTTTGGTGTATCTTTGAACTCAGTTGTTGGCATACCTGCAAGTAATTTTTCTAAAAATAGTAGATCGCCAACATGATCAAATTCTCCTTCTTCAAGAGTTGGTAAATTACCCAACTCCTCACCAAAATCATCCTCCCAAGATGGTACATTCATATCTTCTTCTTCATTCCCCATCTTGTCTTCCATCTCACTTCTTTCTTCAATCAACCCGACGTCTTCTTCAACCTCATTACCACTCCAAAAATCATCTTCAATGGGTTCTAGTTGAACCGGAGGTGGGACTTCTTCGTCCATTATCGTCTCCGGTTCTGGAGAGATATCATATGGCTGTAAGTATGGATTTTGCCCTTCATACCAATCTATATAGATCCTTGGTACTGAAGAGGCAAAAATACTATCGGGTTCCCTCCAAATAGGCATATAGTGATTTTGCATTTGTGTGTAGATGCCTTCTTCATTGTAACCGGCCTCGTCGCGCTCTTTTATGTAGTCTGCTACAGTCTTTCTTCCACTAGCATCTGGCATCCTAAAAATCTCACTGCAAACAGACACTTAACAAACAGATCACGGGCACCAGATAGAAAAAAATATATATATAAAAAAGAAGTAAATAAATAAAAATAAAGAGAAGAAAAATAAATAAATAAATAAAATATCTACAAAATAACTAGATCCCCGACTCGGGTCGTCCTCGAAAGCGCAATGTGTCCCCGGCAACGGCGCCAAAAACTTGATGTGTGAAATGTGTAGTAAATAAATCGGTCAAGTTTTAAAAATGGAAAAACCTACAAAACCACACACTAACGGCAAGTGTACCGGTCGCAGTGTAGCAGAGCAAGTAAGTCCGGAATATCGAACCGTGGACACAATATAGCGACTCTCGATACTAGACCTCTATCGACTCCTAGCCTAGCAAATTGGATTTTTGTGAATTTTTTTATTAATTAATTACTAAAGTAAATAAATTAAAAGGCTGAAACGAACAGATAACAGGAAGCAGAACAGACAGCTCGGAAACTAGAGAGAAACTCAGATAATATGGAAAACAACTACCTAGGTCTAGAATCCTACCCGCAACTCACAACGCTCGGAAATGGATAATGGAATGACTACCGGGTTCCTAAAAATACGACTGACTCAAGAAAACCTAAAGAATGCTAGATCACCTCCCGGTCTCACTAACACCTCTTGGAAAATCCTAAGGGACGTGTAAATCACCGGTTACTAGTTCGGATCACCTCCCGGTCTCACCTCACTAGGGAATGCTAAGGTACTCAAAAGACTCGCTCACCTCCCGGTCTCGCTAATCTCAACACACCCGAAAGTGTGAAGGAGTTATCTAAGGTTGTTGACAAAAACTCGAATTTGCTAGGGAAGCTAAGGTAAATAAGTAAGGATCTCCTCCCGGTCTCACCTATACCCAAAACCTAAGAACTAGACAAACCGACACTCTATCTCCTCCCGGTCTCAAGAGTGGCAAAACACTAATTTCAAGGGCTTACACGGTTGCTAATAGGGTTATCTAAGACAAGAAACCTCTATATTAAACCACTAACACAAAGTCTATGGAAAAATCACGCAAAACACTAGCTCTTGAAACTACTAAAGTAACAAACTAGAGAAAAACGCAAAGCAACAATCAAGCAAACCGATTACTAAAAGCATTCATACGCATTTTTATCAACAACACATAAATATTTTACCAAAACATTAAGCCAAAAATATATTATCCAAAACCAAACGTCAAAAGTCACAAAATATTCATCAATACGACCTAGGTAGCGTGAAAAGTTTAGCCAATAATGATCATGGAAAAAGGTAAAAACATAGGTTCAAAATAAAACATAATCATGGTACTAATATTTAAGAACACAAAGTAAATAAATATAAACCTAAAACTTGTAGTGATTGAACCCGCAGCCTTCAATCTTGAACCAAGCCTTCCTCCCACTAATTTATTTAGAAGCTGCCGTCGTTGCTTCCTTCGAAGAATGCCCTTGGCGGCTGTGGTGATGTATCGTCTCGAAAAAATACACCTCCACTTATGATATTGTGCCGTTGAATCTTCATATTTGATGCCCTAAAACTTCTGTTGACTTTTTTATTTTTTGGGCTGTGAGGCCTGGAACTCTTTTACTAAACGTTTTTTTTTTTTTTTTTCTTTTTTTCTTTTATATTATTATTATTATTATTATTATTATTATTATTATTATTATTATTATTATTATTATTATTATTATTATTATGCTTTTGACTCGAGTGTTCTTGGCTCGACCAAAGTTGCTCGTTTACGCTTCAACGTCCATGAACATCTGCTCTCAACTGTCGGTGTCTTGATTAAAATTCTTTCATTTTGAGCTCATTTTCTTCAAACACCTATAAAATAATAAAATACATAAATACATAATAAAAACGACACAAAACGACACAAAACGAATAAAAACTTGACCAAATAATATACAAAATACATAGGAAAAGAGGTGTTTTTCAACACATCAGAGGTAAAGGTCAAAGGTTGGGGTAAAAAAGTTTAGTCTTTTAGTTGGTAGAATGTCATGTAGGTAGGCGGCGGTGTGAAGTGCTTCGACCCAAAAACTGGGAGGTAGGTGGGCGTGTAGGAAAAGAGCACGAATAATATCGTTCAGGCGACGTATCAATCGCTCAGCACGGTCGTTTTGGGATGAGGTTTGAGGACATGAAAACCGAAAGAGGATGCCGTGTTGGGTGACAAATGTTATGAAGGCGTTGTTATCAAATTCACCACCTAGGTCACATAGGAATGTTTTAATATTTCTGTTAAATTGTGTGGAGATTAGGCGGTGGAATTTAACAAAAGTTGGAAAAGTTTCAGATTTATATTTAAATGGGTAGAACCAAATAAAGTGGGAAAAATTGTCTATGAGGACCATATAATATTTGTACCCTGATTAGCTTGTAACATGGGATGTCCAGAGGTAACAATGGATAATATCAAAAAGTGCAAAAGTAAATGAATTAGACGAATTAAATGGTAAACGTTTACTGTTTGAAATTTTACATGAATGGCAAACACTAGAAGATTTATGTTTATTACAAGAAAATGTAAAATAACGACTAAGCACATCCAAGACTTGAGTGCCGGGGTGTCCCAAACGATCGTGCCATGGAAGAGAGGTTGTGGTGATGAACGTAGCTTGAGGTGGAAGTTCGGGCGGTGTTACTGGATATAGATCTCGGTGCTATTGTGGCGGGAGAGAAGACGCCCAGTGCGAAGGTCCTTCAAAGAAAAACCAAAGGGTTCAAACTCAATAGAAACACTATTATCACGAGTAAACCGCCGAAAATAAATCAACTTTTTAATAATTTGTGGGCAGTAAAGGATATTAGGTAGGATGTTGGTGCGGTTGGGTAAGGTAAATAGCCTGTTCCAGACCAATGAACGGGTAGGGACGCTCCATTGCCGACCAATATTTTACTGCTTAAAGGAAAAGAGTCAGGTTTTTGGATCATACCTTGTTCATCAGTAGCATGCGAGGAAGCTCTCATGTCCATGAATGAGTTGGGATCCTGATAGTTGAGCTGCATAGAAGCCATAGCCGCCTGCAAATCAGAAGGACATAGTGGGTTGTAGCCGGCGTGTTGTGGAGTGGTGAAGTGGGCGTGCAGTGCAAAGCCCGGTGGGTATGGGGCTGATGGGTAAGGATTTGGGCTGAAAGAAGGGGCTGGTGGGTTGGCAGGCTGCTGTTGGGCCGTGTAATTGGCTGAGGGTTGAGGCGCAGAGGGCTGAGAAAAGGGTGCAGTGGGCTGGAAGGCTGGTTGGGTTGGGTAGGGGCAAGGTGGAGTATTCCACCAAGCCCATTGTGGGTAGGAAGGATAGTTAGAGGCCAAGGTTGTGTCGGATTGGTGGTGCCACAGCCGGAGCCATGTCCTCAACCACGATTGCAGGTGTAGGATTGTTGTGGTGATTGGTTAGGAGTTTATGGTGAATAACCGGGTGTGGTGGATGAGGTATTATTGGGCGGCGGTTGGTTGGATTGAGCCATAAAGACCGATTGTGAGTTCCGAGATATATGCTAGAGATAGAGTTTCCTTTTGGTGGGCTTCTATGCGGATGACTTCGTCTTGCAGCATGCTTCGGGCGAGATCCGAGTCAACATTATTAGCATTAATGATAGAGGCCATCGTATCATACTCGGCGGGAAGGCCACAGACGAGTTGGAGCACGAGCCTTTCTTCAATGATAGGATGATCAACATCCTCAAGTTGATTTGCGAGATCCTTGAGACGTTCGCAATAGTCGTCTAATGAGGAGCACGCAGACAGAGTTAAATTGCATTAACGTGTCTCAAGGGCACTGGCCCATGCCTTCTTCTTGCTAAGATGAATTTTCTCGAGCTTAAGCCATGCGTGACGAGCCGTGGGGCCAGCATCAAGAACCTGAGGCAAGAGTTTATCGGCGACGGTGCTATAAATCGATTGAAGCACTCAAGCATCAAGCACGTGCCATGATTTATACCTGGCATCAGTTTCATTCGGTGGTGTTGACCCATCAATGTGATCGAGTACTTGATAGGCGACACCATGTAATCGAAAGAGCTTCACCCAGGAGGTATAGGTAACCTTAGTTCCATCAAGGGTGCGGATCTTAGACTGCACGTTTGCAACAGAATAAGCCAGGTGAAGCGATTTTAAGAGTTTCTCGGCGGAAGGATCAGATGCTTCGGCCTTCTGGTCGTCAGCTGCCATAATAGGCGGCTGCTAGGGTTACGAAAAAAAATGAAAAGAGGATGGAGAATGTATCACCATAAAAGTATTATGGTTGTGTATTTACTGAATGAATGAAAAGCATACAATGGATCTCTTTATATAGGTACTAAACCCTAGCTCTATAGAAGGTAAATATAATCCTAACCATAATACAATACAATCACATGAATAAGGAAACTCTATCTCTAGCATATATCTCGGCTAATAATGGAGCGCTGCACACCGCTCTATGGGGCGTGAAACCGGCATGAAGGGATGGGGCGTGACTTCATGCAAGGAGGGAAAATCGGTGGGGACCACAACTAATGGCCAAAGGACGGTTTATATTAAAAAAACAAGGGACTTTATTTAAAATTTAATTTTACATAAACCTCACAACCTTTATATACACACAACACCATTCCTTTTACACGCATTTTTTTCACCCTCTTCATATTTCTAATATCTTCCCTATTGTTTTTTAAACATGAATTTCATTCATGATTCGTCCGATTCAAACATCGAAGATGAAACCATAACTACATTATTCGGTTGAGGCTACAGCTATTACGTCAGCAAGCCAAAAGTTCACAACAGCGTACAAGAGCAAAGAGACTCCAAAGGGACCATGAAGATGCTCATAATCGTTTGGTAAACGATTATTTTTTGGAGAATCTAGTCTATTCCCTCATATGTTTTGACGGCATATTTCAGTAATGAGAAATAAAATACTTCACAAAAAAAATGGCGTGAGCGAAGAGGGGGTGAAACGCCATGTGGCACTTACCTATGTGGAGGGAAAATTGTAGGGAGTGGAAGGGGGAAGAGGGGGGAATGAATATTATTATGTGTGTTAGATTTAAAAAAAACAACCAATTGGATGCTGCCACCTCACACCCAAAACCCCCCACGCCCGACCTCCTTTCCCGCCGAACAGCCCCGCCCTCTCCTCCACGCCCCTAAGGGGTGGTGTTCCTGCCATTGAAGTGTTCCCGCCCCACTTCCTCCACTCTTAAGGGGCATCATGTACACTTGCATCATACTACATGATATCTATATCTATACTACATTATAAAGGATGAGGCATAGACAAATATGTCCAAATTATCCAAAGTTAAGATGGTATACCAATGGTTTCTTTACGTACAATTTTCTAAATTTTACCACTTTTCTTCCCTAAATGCCCCTATTATATATTTTTCAATATTGTATTATATATTAACATATTGGATTCCAGTGATGTATAGAGGCTTTAATTCAGCTTCAGATATCGGGTAATCCACATAAAACGTTATAGTTAATTCTGGTACCAGCTACCCGACCAATATATTTCAGTTTTCGGTTTGGGATCAAGTTTGTGGGATCACTCAAAGTGTAGAGGAGCATAGATGTCTTTTTATGTGTGTTGTATTCTGATGATTGTTTGTGGTTTCATATTTGGTTGTTCAAGAAATATTAGTCAGAATGTATAGGCACATTACTATTATCCAAAGTAATAAGCTATTTAGGTTCTCTTGTGATGCATATTTTACAATTTAATACTTTCCAGCATTATGTCTATTTGCAAATAGACATAATGATATGGTATTTACGACTAAAATAGCATGAAATATTAGATTATTGTTTAATCCAAAATAAAAATATTAAAGACTGAAATGATATGGTATTTGCGACTAATTCTTAGTCTCTAAAACAACTTAGTGGAGACTGATTTAATATGGAATCAAGAGCCTAATGAAACGTATTAGGGACAATATAAACATGTTTAAAGGATTGATTTTCAGTCCCTAAAGTAATACATTAGAGACTGGAATATCATAGTATCCGAGACTAGTTTGTAGTCCCTAAAGAAATGTATCAAGGACTTAAATGATGTGGTACTCGAGGACAAATTGGGGACTGAATTTTTATGCATCATAGACGGATTGTTAGTCCTTGTTGTTGTCGTACAATCGAGACTGATTTTTAGTTACTAAAACCACTATCTAGGACTAGGTATTCGAGACTGGCTGGAGACTGGCAAATCAGTCCCTAATAAACATTGGGGACTAATTTTCATGTATCAGATACTGATTTTTCAGTCCGTAATACTCATTTTTTTTGTAGTATTGTTTTCTTCCCAAAGACGTTTTCCTTATTTAAAAAATCTTACATTCTTCTTCAAGTGATGGACTTGTGGATAGTTATTTTTTATTAATGTTACAGTATGGAGACCGTCTAATTAGGGATCCAGGATCATATGAAAAGTACTCTTGTTCTACTTTACCTTCAATGTTGTTGAGTTTGACTGTTGTCAAATATGTAATTTAACTTCCAATTGTCATCAACTCAGGAGTAAGAAACAAAAGCATAGGTCAAGACACTAACCTCCATGGAGCTTCAAATTTTGGGTGCGGGTTATCAATTTTCTTTCCATTATACTATTACTATAGAATATGATACATGTGTGTCATTTCTAAATGAAACTATGAACTTTTTTGTTTTGGGTCACTAGCTCATTTGTGTGTGTGGTCCAATTATCGATTGGTTATAGTTTCCAGGCATTTCGCAATGTACTTTGAGGATATGTATGAGCTTTATAAATACACTCAGCAGTTTGCTTTAGTAGTCATTGAACGATGAATCTTATGATCATTGTCTCGAATACATTCCAACACAAGAAGAGAATAATGCTTATCAGATTATGTTTGAGGAGGACCGACTTAAGTTCATTCCAAAGCGATAATGTCTGCTTTAATTTATTTTGGATTTAATTTTTATGAATTAGCTCTAGATTAGTTTAAATTGTCGAGTATCGAAATAATCTTATATGTTCCGAATCTTTCCTACCAAGGGTTACTGTATTTCATTTTTGTTTTTGTAACACCCCTAACTTTTATTTATTTAAGAGTCTAAGTTAATGGCATCTGACATTTAAATTGAAGACAGGTGGATAAATGCCTCCTAGATGACCTTCTTTTAGCTTTAGAAATTGGAGTAAGATTTTTAGGTAAGGTTTCTGACTCATGGAATGAGGTAGGTTACCTACATAATGTATACGACACGAAAACCAAACTAACATAATACATACACAACAAAGAGCAACAAGAATATAACAAACACATACCACACAGTCACACACCTCTATGTAAAATCCGCGTCTGCCGCAACGCGCAGGTTACCTGCTAGTAATATTAGAGGAAGAGAGATGTAGACTTACATCATACGAAATAATATAATATTGGAGGATGAGTGGAGAGCCATTTGTCAAAATTATGAAAGGGTTGGCGAATCACCTGAAAGAACACTAACCTCAAATGATAAACTTGCTATTCAGACGATAATACCTCATCGGCAATAAATCAACATTTCCGCACTGACTTGGTAGAACACCTTTGAACGAATTGTGTTGATGATGCCAATGAAGACAATGGTGCCACCGATAAAGACGGTGTAGATTTAGAGTAGGTTTATATTTTTACCTTTTTAAATTTATTTAATCATTTAAGTTAATTAGTTTATATAAAAAAAATAAGATTTAAATAGATTGATAATTATTAAAAATGATTGAGATGGAGTAAAAACTAGTAAAATCATAATAAGGAGATGGTAAAAAAAAGTGTAAGTAAAGTGGTGTGATTATAGTATAAGAGCATTCTCATCTCTTCCACCAAATCTCCTCCATCAAATTACACTAAAACTTTTCTCACTCACAACCACTTCCAAAAATATTAAAATATTTTTAGGGGTGAACAGTAGCTTTTCAAATATAGGGATGAATAGTGCTTCCACCAAATATTTTCTCTCCCCCCCACTCACAACCACTTATACCTTCCCAATATAATTTAGTGAATACACTCACATATATTTGGTTCCCCAAATGAGAATGCTCTAACGTAACATAAATAAATGAAACTACAAAAGTTTAAATCCTAGAGAGAGTTGATGTGATGTATCATCTAGGAAATCTAGGAGTTGCCATAAAAATATTTCTTTTGGTATTAGAATTTCATAACTTGTTTATGACATCTTAGATCTTTACTATAATAACTGTACTATAATTCAATCTTATAAGGCAAACTAAGAAATTAATTGTGTAATTGAATAGAACTAGTATTTTGTCTTTATGCGTTGACCGGTGAGCCTATGACATATCAAGTAAGCATAACTCCAAACTCAATTGATTATACATTATTGTGACGCAACATTTACAATCATTAATTTTACATAACATCATTTAAAAAAACGTTGAATCCTACATGTACGTTATGACGTGTTAACACAGAAAATTTAGAACAAAACGAAAAACGAAAACTTGCGAAAGATGAAAAGAATAATGAACAAAGTTGAAAGTAAAACGCTTTAGGGTTGAATTGCAAATGATGAAAAACTTTGGGTTTAAAGTAAATAAAATATATCAAAGGGAATAAACTGTAAAAAATTAAAAAAAAATTGAGTCAGAAGTGAAAAATTAAATTAAATGGGTTAAATTGCCAAATATAAAAACTTAAGTTAGAAAAGAAAGATTTATTTAAAAAAACATCGTCCTACAAAAAGTACAAAACAAAGATGCACAAGCAAAATCACTATTTGATAATTGTTTCAAAACCGCAAGGCAACTCAAAATATAAATCTCCTACCTCTTGTGGTGTGGTGGTAAAGGTGACGGGATTTCAAAGGAGAGATTGGGAGTTCAAGTCTCATAAGAGGCAAAAATGGGTGTAATATAAGGGTGTAAAAAATAGGAGAGGAAATTAGCCGTTCAAAAAAAAAACTAAAAATATAAATGTTTTCTTTTTCATTTTACAAGTATGTAATTGTGTGAACAATAAATATTTATGACTTTTCTTGAATTATATTTACTAACTAGTGGGTTTACTCGCGCGTTGCAGCGGGATCCACAAATAGGTTGCATTACAACATTATGATACTTAAGTTTTTTGCCGCAAGTTACGCAAAAAGAATAGAAATGTGCACACTATATTTTAACAAGTATTCATAGAAAGAAAAGAAAAGAAAAGAAATGTCCACCGCCACATACAACTGATTGCAGTTAACTACAAAAACCATATACTCATTATTGATCAAATCTTAATAAACCAAAGGTATGTTACTGTAACAGACCAAGATGAACATAAACATCACTCTTGTGTAAGTTGTCCGGTCATTGCATATCTACATAACCGTGCCATTGAAGACACATTGCTAAATGATAAAGTTCATTTACATGACAAAAGCATGTAGTAATAATATGATATTGATATTGTCCATTTAGAAATTAAAAGTTGTGATTTGTAAGTTTGTAATAGACTTGCCAAACCTGACCCAGCAGCTAAAAATTGCCTAATGTAGCTAGTGAGCCGAACCATCCCATCCACTTTGCCGCTTGGTAGACGCATATATATGAAAAGGGTTTATAATATAAATATTATTATGGCAAAGTTTTAAAACTCATACATGTTTAGCTGAGATAAGATTATTCATTATGGTAACATAAATTATTATCTTTCATCGCCATTATATGAAATTTGTTCAAAAATATTGTTGTTTTTTTAAAAGCTTAGTTCAGTGGAAATCCTTGTACAACCCTAACCTAGCAGTCCCAAGTTCGAATCCTTACCCACACACTGGTGTCCTCCTTGTCTAAGCTCAAAACCGTCACGATGAATTTTTTTGTGGTGTGCATGGATTGAACCTGTGACCTACCCCCAGGATGGGAACCCTTAAGGGAAACCCCAGCCTACCTCAAACCAGCTGGGCTGGAGATCAAAAATATTGTTATCCCGTGTGTTTATTTAGTTTGGGTGAGTTCCATTTTCATATAAAAGTTGATTATCTTCTAGGGGCATTTTGGGAAGAAAAGTGGTAAAAGCTATAAAATTGTAAAGAAACCTTTGGTATGCCATCTTAACTTTGGACAATTTTGACATATTTGCTCATGCATCCTCTGTTATAATGTAGTATATATGTATAAAGTTTTACATAAACTTTGGCTACTCTTCAGATGGATGGTCGATGCAAACCAAGGCGGCAGATCTCATTGTCAGCCTTTTGTTGCAGCGAACACATCATTTATAGTACCATGGCCTGCCTTGAACAAAGCTCCTTATTGATGCTAAGCAGGTGAACTTGGGTTCCTGTGACTATGTACGATGTACGATGTATGATAAAGTGGTATCAATATTAATAAATTGCATGAAGTATAAGAAAAAATATATACCTTCGGGATGACCCAGTTGCACCATCTGGTTGCGCCCGCAGTCATAGTCTGAATCATTGTAGCTCGCAGATCTCACGAATCAATTTTGCCTCAAAATCGGACCATTCACCTGCATCCCAGCCCCAACTATTATCATGACCCGTAACAGTTGCCTTCTTTAAATACTCTAATATTTGTGAAAATTCGGCCCATGTTGCAGCATTTTCGGGTACGAAACCCAACCAGAGTCCCAAGCTATACTCCCAACAAGTTCTTTGTAGTTATCACTCATCCAAGCTTCTTTATATGTTCCCATTTTGTATAGACCCGAAAAAACCTCAAGCAATGGAACATGAAACACTAATGAAGAAATTTATAACACTATTAGTCTAGAAACAAATAAGAACCCAGTGGTGGAGGATGTTTAGCACAACACTTTCGACACTATGTTTTCATTCAGAAAACTATCATTTGAAGGAAAATCACACATCCTCATTAAAGGTGCAAACTAACTTCCTTTTTTTTTTATAAATGGGTAGTCTACATTTTAACTGTTAAAATGGAAACCATGATTCATGATGTAACATATATACGTAGTTTCATGTCCCAACTCCCACTCGATAAAGTTACACACATATATAACAAAAGATAAAAATAAATTTACCTAGCACATCTCCAACCTTAAACCGCTCTTTTTTAGCCCATCCATTTAACCCGTTAGGAGATGCAGGGATATGACACGACCATGAGTTCTCTCTTCCACCAACCAAAAACTCTCTTGCTTCATGCGTGTCAAAATTCATCGAAAACGAAACCAAACCTGTTATAAAACACAACATAAAAAATCTGGTTGAACCCATTTCTCAAAAAGATCGAAAACACTTGACAATAAAAAATTCTATTTGATTTTGTGGACTTTGAAGAGTTACATGTGTTTACTTGAGGGAGAGACTCCAATTTGAGAATATATCGTACGTGATAATAACTATCATCTAATTCGAAATTAAACTAAATGAATGAATTTGAGGATGGGATTAAGCCGTTTCATTTTCTAACGTACTTGGTTATATAATCTGGTCAATTTAGAAACAAATTGATGGAATACAATACGATAAAGATGGTATTTTTTTTATTCATAAACTTTGTTGGAAAGTTATTATTTTGTATTTATTGGAATTAAAGCTTGACCATTAGACAACAGGGCCGGTGCGCGTTTACACATTTAGCCTCTTAGGTGTACATGCCAATTGATGTATTGATGATGATGATGACGACATATCTATGTAGGTTATATAGTTATAGTACAAGTGGATAATGCAATAAGGGGTATTATGGGGAACTTTTACATGATATATTTATGTTAAAGCATGAGTCTCTTGATATCCCATCTTAAAATTTGTGTATAATTATTATTGTAGACATGTCTCCTCCTTAATAAGGTAACATAGAAACATAGATATGTATTAGTTGAAAGGGGGCATGATCAAGTAGTGTGGTTCAGGTTATTCCATTTTTTAAGTGGAACTAAATACATTTGGACTAATACACTTGTGCTCTTCATGAGAGAGGTTAGAAATTCCTTACGTAATCAAAGTTTTTCTTGCAAGATATCACAACATTTGAGATATTCCATGATTCATAACGCCGACACTAAAGTGATCATTTACATTAAATTAATTATTCATATATAAAAAATCATATGTATGATCTTTATTTATCTCTAAGAAACCATACTTGTATTATCATTCCATACATATGGTATCCACAACATTTGAGATATTCCATGATTCATAACACCGACACTAGCTAAAATGATCATTTACATGAAACTGAACTTTATATTCAAACTCGTAATTGATCTTTTATGTCCTTATTTACCCAAAAGAATCATAAAAGGATGTGTAGTGGGGTTGATGAGGGCTTGAAGGAGAAATATAAAGCCCCTATAGCATCCTCTACACACACCCACCCCCCCCCCCCCCCCGTGGGGGCTTGATGAGCAAAAATAAGGGGAGAGCTTGATCCTCATCACGCCGGTGCCCCTGATTTAAAAAACAAAAATTATAATAATATTTTTAATCAATTTTTACACCCCTCTTCTTCTATACACAATCAAATAAAAATATTTTAATCTTTATCAAGCTCTCTATCCACTACACGCCTTACTTTACATAAAGCCCCCGTCTAGCCCCTCATTTCACTTTATTAATATATCACACACATCCCTATGTAGTTCATTAAATCAAAATCAGAGACAACCAAGTACCGTCAATTTGTTTACGTATGTGTGTGTTGTGTATAACCCTTATATGAACCAATGAATCCCTTGGGAGAGGGTATGACGCTTATGAATACATGGTTGAGTCATTTGCTAATCTTGACCCATAATTAATTAATACAAATCTTAATCTAACTACATAATAATAGTGACATAAAAGTATGTTGGTTTCAGACCCCACTTAATACACTCTTAAGCTGAACAGAAGCTTTACAATTTGATTTTGTGTGATATGAATATGCAAAAGAGAAGTGCATTCATTAAAAGACTTGGCTATATAGCCATGTACAACAATAACTACACAAAATAATATGGAGGACTTATTCTTAATCTACTCTAAATCCATGCACCCTCAACGTTCCTATCCACCTAATTCGGTCAACCCGGACCAGTTTTCAATGACTATTCTTAATTACATTAACTAAAAGTAATAAATAATAAAACAACTAAATCCAAGTCAAGATTAATTTCCAGCATTCACCCCCTTAATCTTGACCTGTTTCGTCTTTCTACTTGCTCGCATCGTTCTTGCTATCCGAATCACAAAGTTTCGATCTTGCTCTTTCTAAACGAACCGCATAGGTTCGGTCTTTCTTATTCTAACGTGAACACTTTCGGTCTTCGGTTCACGACTCGCTCTAATGTGAACTCACGGTCTATGTTCACAATCACGGTCTTTTCCTTTCTCCCACCAGAATTCTCTTTCCGGTAGCGGTCTTTCAAGCCGTTCGGTCCACTACGGCTTCAGTCTCTTCTCGCCGGTTCTTCTCCGACGTCGGTCATGGTCTTTCTTTATATCCCAATGGAACAATCGTTTCGATGGCGGTCTTCTTCTCACCAGTTTTTCATCTCCGACGACTACGGTCTATCTTTCTTTCTTTCTTAAGTGACCCTTCGGTCGTCGGTCACCTTCTTCGGCCTCTTTCATTACACCGGGGCCATTTTCCGGTGACGGTCTCGGTCTTTGTGTCATCAACGGTCCTCTTCTTTACACTATCTTCTATGACAAACTATCAATGTTAAGCTTTTCGGCCACGGTCTCCTTCTTTTTTAGTTTCTTCCTGCCTTTCTCATCTCAGCTTCGGTCTCTTCTTTCTCATCATGACACCTCCTAAAACCCTCATCACACTTGGACACTTCGAACTATTGTAGGTCACCTTTAATCCAATCAATCCTTCTTACGCCAGAACCACCTTCCAGCCGGTTTTTCTTTCTCTTTCACTGACCTCGATCGACACTTTCTCTCTAGCGATTAAATCGCCTCTTCCTGGTTACTTTCTTCTGCTGATCACAGCTTCTAGATCAGCCACTCGCGTCTTATTAACTTTCTATTTGATCCTGGTCTGCTTCGCCTTCACCCTGCAGCCAAAGGGTTGTACCCTTTCTTTATACGACTCTCAAAACGGCCCTCGTTCTTAACCGTGCTCTGATACCAAATGTTGGTTTCAGACCCCACTTAATACACTCTTAAGCTGAACAGAAGCTTTACAATTTGATTTTGTGTGATATGAATATGCAAAAGAGAAGTGCTTTATTCATTAAAAGACTTGGCTATATAGCCATGTACAATAACAACTACACAGAATAATATGGAGGACTTATTCTTAATCTACTCTAAATCCATGCACCCTCAATGTTCCTATCCACCTAATTCGGTCAACCCGGACCAGTTTTCAATGACTATTCTTAATTACATTAACTAAAAGTACTAAATAATAAAACAACTAAATCCAAGTCAAGATTAATTTCCAACAAAGTATAGTTAAATATTCACTTCCTTCATACCAACCATATCAGATACACTAAAACATGGATTATAACATATGTTTGAGTAGTTTAGAATCTTAGATACTAGATCATATATTTTTGGTTCTGTACTAAACAATGAAGAAGGTAATTTAATAAAAAACATCATTTCTTTAATTCATGATCCATTGCTTGTGTGGCTGTGATTCTTCTTTTTGGGTCTATATGCACAGTAGTTTCCCTTTTTTTTAACAACCAAACAATCAGAGTCTAGAGTCTGCCAAATTAGCTAGTGATTCCCATAATGACCAATAATTAGGTTCTAACAAAGTTGTTACATCCTACCCAAAATTACCACACATGACTTGGTATTTATCCATAATCAAAACAAGAAAATTCATACCAACTTGCTAAGTCAACGCCTGATATCCTAGATCTTTTAATCATCCACCAATACGTTTCTTCTTTAATGCATAGTAGTTTCTAAAAGATCAAAAACTATTATAAGGTTACAAGTTCATGAGTAATTGCTTTATACTTCTAAGAATCAACTAATAGGCCAATCATTGTTATCGCTAAGAACAATTTAGCAAATTTAGCACTAATGAATTCAATGGATTTGGATAGTGTTTGTCTTTTAACGGGTTAAAACAAAAATTGTTTAAAAGGGAACGGGCCAAATGAGTTGAAAATTTTCCCACCTCCCAAGTTTTAACTACAAATACAACATTTTGAATCATTAATTATATCATGTAACCTAACCTACCCGTTTTGTCACCTCTACAATCCAATTACTTCAAGGCCAGGAACTAATTTTTGCAGACTTGGTTATAGCAAACCACAAAAGGGTCACAACCTAAAAGCCTTGACAAACAATTAAAATGAGTAAAATTAAATAAAAAATACTGAAAATGGAAACAGCCAAACGAGTCGAATAAATTGAAAACTAGCTTGTCCGGCCAAGTCCCTTTCTAAGGTCTAACATTATTCAAAGATATATGTTGACATTGTTTATTTTTGTAATTTAACCAATGAGTTATTTATATAAATATTTCAGAAAAAACAATGGACAACTATTTTGTGGTCAACTGAAAACTAACCAACCTTTAACTGAAAAATGGTATATTTCAGCCTTAACCTATCTGCCTATCTGCCTATCTGGAGTTCTGGACACTTTTTAATACATGTTGATCTTGTCACCTTCATCTACATCAAAAAAGCTTTTCTCTTCTGTTGATATTGTGAAAAAAAAAAACTGGGTTTTTATTAACTTTAACTTCAAACATTAATAAGAAACTTTATAGTTTGTCCAGTGATCGACTACTTTAACCTAAAAATATGTCAACTAAGAGAATGAATTACCCATGACATTAAAGTCTAGTGGCATTTTAGGTGTGAGATAAGCCTTAGTGACCATTAGGTACTGGGTTCGATTCTCATAATAGGGTTTTCCCAGATTTATTTGGTTTCCTCCTAAATTAATGTATAGACATTATTACCTAGTCAAGATGGAAATGATCGGACGGTTCCACTCGTTAGATGATGGTACTCAAGTGAATAATAAAATTATCTACGACAAAATACTTGAAGCAAGCAATGGAGAATGAAACAAACCCTCAAGTATGATTATCTAGTTCCATAATTTATTAAAAGCCAAAAATTTTTTACATGTAAAATAAATTATAAGGCGGAAAAAGAATACAAAAGATATAATGAATCACAAATATAACACAATAGATCACAAAATATAACATAATTTTGATAAAAAGAGGCATAATGAACGACAAAAGACACAATGACAAAAAGAAAAGACACAATGTCAAATAAAACACAAAATTATCTAACGAAAATTCTAAAATCAGCAAGATAAAAGAGTCCAAAAGCAATAACCTAAAATCTAAGATCATAGAGTTTGATGAGACGGTTCCAATGTCATTAGAATCAGTGGCGCAGTTACTTGTGGGCCTGAGGGGGCCCCGGCCCCCACCGTTTTTTGGCGTGGTGGTGGAATTTTGCGATTTTCGTAGGTAAATTAAGTCCAGGTTGAGTCTGGCCCCCACCGATTTGATCTTTCGAACACTACAGATCGGAAAAAATTGAGTCCGGCCACCACCGATTCGAGAACCAAACTTCTCGACTGACTAGAATGAGGTCATTCGGAATCCAATAAAAATTTTATACCCCATTTAGCTTTTATCCACTCCGATCTTGCATGATACATGGCATGTCATGCGCCAATGCGCCATATACGTAATAATTTGTAGGTTTTTATTATTGTTGATGGAAAGCTTCTCAAACGAGCTATGATGTGCATAAAAAAATAAATATATAAGTGAACGAGCCATCAACACAAGAAAAACTACCACAAGCAATCCATTAAACAATGTTTTTAACTAATTTTCGACTTAGTTAGCGACAGATTAGAGAAGGATATTGTTATGATAGAAACTAAGAGAAGACAGATTCCAGCTCAAACATGGGTTCCCTCCCATTTCTTATACATTTTATAAGCGGAACGTTATAGTCTGTTACATAATACGACAAATACAGAGCTAGAATCAGCAATGGACCATAATAATTGGGAGACGGTTTTGTATGTTTAGTGTACCTTAGGGTGGCTCGACAATAAGGATGAACATTAACAAACACCCAAGTACCCACTGCAAAACTCCTTTCTGATCTATGTGGGTAAGAGAACTGTTTCATTCTGTTTTTAGCTTGATCCAAAGACATTTTAAGCACCTTAATCATTTCTTCCCTATTTCTACACATCATCCACTACTGCAACTTTTGCATCCTTTGGAATATAAGGAATAAAAGTGGGTGGAGGGTATCCATACAAGGCTTCAAAAGGACTCATTTTAATTGTTGAGTGGTAGCTAGAATTGTACCACCATTCAGCTAAGGACAACCACTTGAACCGGTCCTTGTTATTGCTCGTTGTCATACACCTAAGGTAGGCTTCCAGAGACCTATTGACAACCTCAGTTTGACCATCTGTCTGTGGATGGTATACAGTGGACAAAGCCAATGACACACCATGAAGCCTTGTAAATTCCTTCCAGAAGTAACTCACAAAAATTGGGTCTCTATCTGAAACTATGGTATCAGGCCAACCATGGAGTTTAGAGACTTGATCCATGAAAACTTGGGCTACTGTGGCAGCAGTGAAAGGGTGGGACAGGCCAATAAAATGTGCAAACTTGGTTAATCTGTCAACTATAACCAAGATTGTATCTTTGCCCCCAGATTTTGGTAGTCCCCCTATAAAATCCATAGAGATGTCTGAAAAAATGTATTTTGGAGTTGGAAGGGGTTGTAAAAAACCTGGTGAAGCTACTGTTTCAGATTTACTTCTTTGGCAAACATCATATTCTCTCACATATTGCCTTACATCTTTGGTCATATCCTTCCAATGAATGAATTTGTTTAACTCTCTGCAGGGTCACATGTACCCCAGAGTGGACTGCACCAGCATTGTTGTGACTCAGAAAAAAGAATCTTTTGTTTCAATTCTGGCACTTTTCCCACTGCAACTTTGTTTTTCCTTGTTAGCAGTTGACCATCCCATGAATAATTCTTGACCATTTCACCCTCTTGCAGCTCAGTGATATTTTCTTTTAACTTGTCATCTTGCTGCAATGATTCTTTTACTTCATTTAATAATGAAGGATCAAAAGTTGATAAGGTGATTGGTAGTAAGGTGGGACCTTCTACTCTTGACAAGGCATCAACTACCACATTCTCTTTCCCTTGCTTACAAACAATTTCATAGTCAAAGCCCATCATTTTTTATAACCAAACATGTTGCAAAGGTGTATTCACCTTCTGATCAATCAAGTACTTAAGAATTTTTTGATTAGTTTTGATAATAAATCTCTCCATAGACATATAATGCTTCTAGTGTCGGATAGCAAATATGATGGCAAACAATTCCTTTTCATAAACTGACAAAGCCTGTTGTCTGGGGGGACAAAGCTTTGCTTATGAAGACAATGACATGACTGCTCTGCATCAGGACAGATCCAATTCCATGAGCTGATGCATCAGTTTTTAATATGAATTGCAAATCAAAATTTGGGAGAGCCAAGATAAGAGGGGATGACAACGCTTGTTTCAGGGTTTCAAAGGCTTGTTCAGCTTGGGAAGACCATTTAAAAGCATCATTCCTTGTAAGATCAGCCAAAGGCCTTGCCAACATTCCAAATGACTTAATAAACCCCCTGTAGTAGCGAGCTAACCCAAGAAACCCCCTTAGTTGTTTAACTGAAGTAGGAATTGGCCAATCCATAATGGCAGCCACTTTCTTAGGGTTAGTTGCTACCCCGTCTTTGGAAATCAAATGTCCCAAATATTCAACTATACTGCCCCCAAAGCTACATTTGGATCTTTTTGCAAACAAAATGTGTTATCTAAAAAGGTCTAAAGTCAGCTTTAAATGGTGCACATGATCATCAATGGTCTTACTCTATATTAGTATGTCATCAAAGAATACTAATATTAACTTCCTCAAATACTGATGAAACACAAAATTCATCAGAGATTGGAAGGTAGCAAGGGCATTATTAAGGCCAAAAGGCATTAGTAAAACTCATACAGACCCAAATGTGTTCTAAAAGCTGTTTTTTTTATATCATCAGTATGCATCCTTACCTGATGGTAACCAGACCTCAGGTCCAACTTTGAAAAAATAGTGGCACCTTGTAATTCTTTAAATAGTTCATCTATCAAAGGAATGGGAAATCTGTTCTTCACTTGAGAAAATGAACCTTATTAATCGTTCTGGGGTACAAAGGTGAAGAGTATTATTGAAGAGACTGGTGTGGAGTCTATTGACACTCAAGATAACGGAATAGTAAGCTAATTATGTTAGTTTTTTTGTGCTCTTTGTTCTTGCAGCCTAACACGTGTCATTGACTT
Organism: Ambrosia x helenae; assembly: GCA_030844895.1. Lineage (NCBI taxonomy): Eukaryota > Viridiplantae > Streptophyta > Magnoliopsida > Asterales > Asteraceae > Ambrosia > Ambrosia x helenae. The sequence continues at coordinate 69,551 of JAUTDX010000929.1, forward strand.
TTGCATGTCAAAGTTACGTCAAGATATTTGGCAAGCTTATAAAATACTAAAGTGGTTATTAGTAACTTGACAATGGTTCCGGTTGTTGGTGGGGTTTCGTTAACTTGTAGTTTAGGCTAACAACTTCATAATTAATATTGCTTTTGTATTCTTTGGAAATGAATAACTCACAATTCGTTCAAATGATCAGGATTGATGAATTTGAGTAGCACGTGATGGCTGCTACATGTTAGTACAAAGTTACTGGGCTACTTTGTGTCATTGCTACTACTAAACTAAGTTCTAATTTCTGACTTATAAAGATTTGGATTAGAAAGGGTAAATCAATGCTTAAAATGTTACCTTTATGCAACTTTACCAAAGGTAACGGCGTAACGCTTTAAAACATATGTCCACATGCTTTAGATTCATTCTTTCTTTTTTGGTCTACAAAATAAATTTCAGGAAAAAAAATGTAACTTACCTATTGTTTGCATCAAAACCAAGTTTATTATTAACAACATATCATAATTGGATTAATCATAACTCGTTTAGTGAGGTGCTAAATAATAGTTTCTCGTGACATCATCAAGATTAAACTTCTTACTGATTGCCATCATAATTTTTTCTATTCATTCTATCCCATATTGCTTACATGATTTAGCTTTTGCATTATTGCAAAAGATAAGCTAGCTATGTTACCAAGACACAAGGGAAGATGTTATTCGTGCTCAAAATGAGGTAAACTGTGCACCATTTAGTGTTGATGCAATTCTGGTTAATGAATCTCTAAATGCACATGCATCTTATGGTAATCTTTATTAATTAACATTATATTTAGTTTTTCGTTGTACCAAATAACAAAGTTACCAATCCTTAATGTCTTGAGCTTTATTGTATAATGAATCATTCAATTCACAAATGTCATACACACACACCACAAACCCGAAAACCAGCTACCATGCAACAAAACATATATACCCGAAGCAACGCGTGGGCATTCCTAGTATTAATAGTATATAATATAGTACGTGTAAATTGAGAAATCCATCATGTAGACTCATGAACTAATGTGATATTATAAAATTGATCCAAGTACAAAACCAAACTGGTAGCAAATACATATACCAAATAGCGCTAACAGGAACCTGCGCATTTGCGGCGGGGCTGCACTGTGTTTGGTTGTTGCGTTTAGTCAATCATGTTGTTGGTGTTGTACATTATACAAACATACTGATAATGTGTAATTTATGATCGGAGTGTGTACAATTTTAGTGGGATGTAGGTGTAGATATTGTAGTAGAATAACTCGTTAAGTTCATAATAAATATCATGATGTGTAAAAGTAAGCCAAAGTTTGAAACAATAGATGACACCATAGAGCTTTCTAAATACAAAAAACAAAAGTGAAAATTAATGATTAAAAGAAATACTTCTGAACACAATATATGTAAGAGAAGTCCTTTAATATTGAAAGTACGTATGAAAATATAAAGTGATGCAGGAGATTACTAAAAGCCTGAAACAAAAGATAAGATTTCAGTCGCTTGTAAAAAAAAGTAGATACGTACTCTAAATGAAGCCGTAAAAAATAAAGAATGGCGTGTGGGATGGTTTGCCATCTTGTCGTACTAATTGTGGTCGATTTTGTGGTATATTCCCTAATATGCTCCGAAGGTATATATGTCATTTTTCATATTGGTGATTGTTTCGTCTAATGAGACACCTATAGATGTGAAGGAGAAGTTTGTGTTGTATGCGCGGATCAAAGAAACCATGACATTTGATCAAAGAAACAATGACGTTGCATTTGATTAACACAATAACCCTAACATTGCTTTTGTAACACAACATTTATCTTATTGTATTTTTTAACCGTAAGTTTTTATTACATATACAATAATTTTTAAACTAAAAGTCATCGTGTATTCTTGTTTGACAATTATTTTGGTTTTGCTAATGACTGAGTCAGTTACGAATGATACGATGCACATTCCTTTTATTTGAGTTTAAATACGTTATTCAATTTTTATGAAGATAAGAGCTTAAGGACATTTGGTCTTAAGTTCAAATCCAATCCAAAAGGGTTTTACCACAATGGGCCTTCGGGCGGCGGGTTTTTCCCCGAATTGGTGGCTTAATAGACTTGGGGCTGCCCAGTGGGTAGTCATTTGTTCAATGCTAACCCACTGGCAGTTCAGGTGATATTTAGTTGATCGTTCAAAAAAAGTATATATGTTAATAAACTATTTAATTATTGTATTAAAGTTGTCTTGCAAATTTAATGAGATTACATTAAGTTATTTATTATAATTTTTTTAACATCAAAAGCATAAGTTAATAAGTTATTTAATTGGGGTTGGGTTATTCTACAAAGGCTATAAAAAAAGAGAAGGGTGAGAAGGCACTAGAAAATGACATGTGTCAAAGGATTAAATAAGTGGGAGAGGTAATTTTGTCAAAAAAAATATGCGCATGCAAGTCACATGTCATTTTCACCTTCATTTTTAAATGTCCGTAACTTTTTTATACGTCATCGTTTTTTTAAAAAAAAATATACCATAAAATCGAGCGTCTTTTTATCTTTAATATGAGTACCATATTGTTATACTTTCGAAAAAAGAGTCAAAAACCCACTTGCGTAAGACACAATGGAGTGTAAAACACAATGAGCACCAATTAAATATAAGGTATAAAACATAATCAACCATCTAATAAGACACAATGGACGACATACTAAAGACATAATGAATAGAAGACTAAAACACAATGAATACTTTTGAAAAAAAAGTTGAAAACTCAGTTGCGTAAGACACAATGGACGACATACTAAAGACACAATGAACAGAAAACTTAAACACAATGAATACCTTTGAAAAAAAGTCAAAAACCCAGTTGTGTAAAACACAATCGATGACATAATAAGGACACAATGAATAGAAGACTAAAACACAATGAATACTTTTGGAAAAAAAATTTGAAAACCCAGTTGCGTAAGACACAATGGAGATAACGTAAAACACAATGATTACCAATTAAATAGGCAATGAACAATAGGGTATAAAACACAATGAACAGTCTAATAAAACACAATGGACGACATAATAAAGACACAATGAACAGAAGACTAAAACACAATGAATAATAGACTTAAACACAACGAACAACATAATAAAACACAATGTACACCTAAATACAAAACTCATTTGCGTAAAACACAATGAAAAGCATACTAAAAACATAATGGACAAAGTTAAATCATGTGTAGACTAAAAAAACATAAATAACATATTTATAAAGCACACGTGCATACTATAACACAATGAACGAGCGGAAGACACAACGGAGAATAATAGACTTAAACACAATGAACAACATAATAAAACACAATGTACACCTAAATACAAAACTCATTTGCGTAAAACACAATGAAAAGCATACTAAAAACATAATGGACAAAGTTAAATCATGTGTAGACTAAAAAAACATAAATAACATATTTATAAAGCACACGTGCATACTATAACACAATGAACGAGCGGAAGACACAACGGAGAAGAAAACTCATTTAACACGATTTTTTTTTTCAATTTTAATGTAGCAATGTGGTACTCATATTAAAGATAAAAAAACGCTCGTTAATATGGTGAAATTTTTTTGAAAAAAAAAAATATCGTATGCAAAAAGTTATAGACGTTTTAAAATGATGAGGGAATTGACATGTGCATTGCATGTGGAGAGAGAAAGTCAACAAATGTGTTTTCCTTTTATGCCCTTCCTCTAATTTATTATTTATTTTTTTCAAACAAACTAATCTCAACCCTTCAAATATATGATCAATAGATCACAATCCTTTTCACCATTTCTAGAAAAAGTGTGTTGTGTATTTGATCCTAACCCTATTTAATTGTTGTATTAAATTTGTCTTGCAAATTTAATGAAATTACAATTTTACCCTTAGACCGGGTGTAGTGGGGGGCGCTATGCCCCCACTTTTAATGTATAACGCCCCAAACACCATAACGGGCCGGCGCTATGGTGCAAAAACCGGGTTTGGCGCGATGGTTTTAACGCCATAACAAATTTCCTCCAACCAATCTACTTTGGACACCTGGCTTTGACAGAGATTCGCTACATTGGTTCTTGGAATTGCAAGTGGAAGTATTTGTTTAAATATATTTCTTTATTTAAATATGGGCGTTATATTTTCCCCTTTACCACTACACCCCTTTTTCAGTTTCTCTCTCCATGCTGACTCAGCAGCCACGTGGACCAATCAGGAAGGGGGCTCCATATATGGAGCCCCCCACTACACATAGTCTTATAGGTGAATATTAAATGACATTTTTACCTGTCCAGAATCCATTATATAATAGTATAGATATACCAAAGCAAATAAATAACGGACGCCACTGAGGCAATAGCCCAGTGGTGTGGGGTGGAGTTTGTAAATGAAAGGATAAGGGTTCGATCCCCCCACTAGGTGAAAAGGAGAATTATTAAGGTGATAAGGGTAAGGGGTATGTGTGTAATTTGCCATTCAAAAAAAAAAAATAAATAACGGACCCGTATAGTTTGTTTTTTTAATATTTTCTTTGAAGCGCAAAAATACCAACAAAAGCGAACATCAAAGATGTTAGAGAAGGAGAAACAATCGCAGATCCTACCTTTGGTTTGAGACGGTACAGAAGCAAAAATTGAAACAACAAAAACATAAATGACCTAACAAAATATGATATCAAATCTCATGAACAAACGACAACTTGAAGTAGAGATGGATAAAAAAATCTGATTCGTAACCCGGCCCAATTTGCACTACCAAACCAGTTTGAGCCAAATCGGTCTCAACCCGACCCAAACTACCAGTTTATATTCCAACGCCTTCTCTCATCACCCAAATCATTTTCAACCTGAACCAGTCTAAGCCAAAACAATATCAACACAACCCCAAAGACAAATTATTTTTAAATATCCATTTCGGGTACCAGTTTTAACCAAAGTTGACCAAATTGATTCAGTTTACAACCCAAACCGGTTTGTAAAAAAACCCGGTTTCTATCACTTGGGTCATAGCCTAGTGGTAACACCAAATGGTGTTTGAAGAAAGAATCCAAGTTTAAACCCGGTGGGAGACATTTAATGAGGTGTATTTAAAAAGGGTGTAAAAAAATATGGAAGAAAATTAGCCGCTCAAAAGAAAAAAAAAACCCCCGGTTTCTACACCTCTAACTTGGAAATCTCAATTGGAGCTGTACACGAGTCGAGCCGAGCCAGGCTGAGCTCGAGCTCGAAATTAAACGAGCCAGCTCGGGCTCGGCTCGTTTTTCTGGTCGAGCTGAAAAGTCGAGCTCGAGCTTGCTCGAGCCAGCTCGTTTTTTTAATTTTTATTTTTCTAAGTTAGGGTTTATTGGATTATGAAGAGGTGAGGTAGATAGGTAATATGAGTGGGGTTTTCAAAATTTGAATTTTAAAATTGGGTTTGAAGCCAAAATATATCACACACTAATCTCATAGTCGTGTCTCACCAACGTGCGACACGCGTAAAATCCTACTTATATTACACAAAAACAAAAGCCAGCCTACTTTAAAAGTTCAGCCCAACAATGCATACATTAATCGTTACAAAAACGAGTTATTTGGGCTTTATGTGGGCCAAACCCAAATCCATTCTAAATATCCATTCTAAATTTGAGATGCATCAAATATATTTCTAGAGAGGGGTAAAATCGTAAATACAAAAACGTAACAGGGTTAAAATCGTCAAAAAGGACAAGAAGAATATTCGTGGCATTTAGGGTTCGATGATATAATGAGATGTATAAATAATCTTATTCTTTACAAACCACCGTATATCCAACCAACCCTCATACAAACAAAAACACCCTAAAACACAGATTATTAATCATGGAGCAGACCTTTATAATGATCAAGCCTGATGGTGTCCAAAGAGGCCTTGTAAGTCTTCCTCTTCACTTTAATCTTCTTTTTGATGAATCTTTGATTCAGGGTTATTTTTAAAAAACTTGTTTTTATTGGTGTACAAGTTTTGATGCATGATGTACAAATTGATGGTTTGATTAAGGGTGAAATCTGTTTTGTTTTGTTTTGTTTAGGTTGGTGAAATCATTGGCAGATTTGAGAAGAAGGGATTTACTTTGAAAGGTATAAAAGATATTTGTACACATAGATTAAAAAAAGTTAGGGACTAATGGGTCCTTGTAATTATTGTTTTAGGGTATGATTGTGTTGATTACATGTGTGTTACTGTTTTTATTAGCTATTATTTTATTTTTGAGAATTGGAAATGTTTATACAAATTGTGTTATTAAGAAGGTGTTTTGATTTTAAAGTTATAATTGTGACATCAAGAGTCAGAATTTTTAATTTTTATAAATTATAAAGATTCAGTGATCCAAGTCATATTCTAACAATTTATGAAAAATACCATATCAATGGAAGTATGGAACATTAGTGAACCTTTTGTGGTTTTTGTAACAAGGTTTAAGTGAATTTAGTTAAACAATATTGAAATGTGGTTACTATTTCTTGGTTTTATCTCTTTTCTAAATATCATATTGTTCTGTTTTTATCTTTAGCTCTTTACAAGTTATTGATTTTGCTTCATGATTTAGTGTGTTTGTTTTCTAGGATTATTAGTCAAATCTTTTAAACAATAGTGTTGTTGATATGTTACATAATACAAACACTTTGTTTTTTAACGACATAAATGATCTGCTAAATAGGTGATATTTTTAATTTTTGGCTGTATTTTAACATTTAGTTTTGCGTTATTCTTTGTGTTTACCTAAAATGTAAACCTGACATGCAAAATGTGCTGGACAACTTACAATCGTGTATTGTATGCAACCGAAGATGGTTTTCAAGATTTTCAAGTTAATTTTGATGATGGTTTAAAAACAATATGTTGTCATCTGAAGTTCTGAACTTATTTAAATCCGTCACCTAACTATTTGGACTGTTGACTTGTATTTGTGAAATTAGGATTGAAGCTTTTGACCGTCGACCAAGCTTTTGCCGAGAAGCACTATGCTGATTTGTCCGCAAAGCCTTTCTTCAACGGGCTAGTAGAGTACATCATCTCCGGACCAGTTGTCGCCATGGTTTGGGAAGGCAAGAATGTGGTTACCACCGGGCGCAAGATCATTGGTGCCACAAACCCTGCTGAGTCTGCTCCTGGCACCATCCGTGGTGATTTTGCAATTGACATTGGCAGGTAAGATTATCTGTCTATTGTTAACTAGTTTTGCATTGTATTGTCTTTGAGTTTGACGTAAACAATTTGTTTGATCGGTGTTTGGATGTGCAGAAACGTGATTCACGGTAGTGATGCTGTTGAAAGCGCAAGAAAGGAGATTGGTCTGTGGTTCCCTGAGGGTGTTGCTAACTGGTCAAGCAGCCTTCACCCATGGATCTATGAATGAGTGTGATTTACGACCTGCAACCACCCCGTTGGTGTTATCGATCTAAGTATGAGGGTGTAATTTATATTGAACTGGTTTTTGTTTATGCATCAGGAACTTGTGAGCTTGTTAAATCAGTTTTATTTATCATGTTTGTTTTATTATCTTGTTCGTGTGTGTATTTTGCTGTTGATTTTGGGCTGGTTTTATTTTTAGTTAAACAATTAAACATGTTTTTTTTTTTTTTGAATTTTAATTTTAATTTTAATTAATTGAAATCAATTTTGTAAATCAAACTATATAAAGAAAGGAGTTCTTATTTTACTTTCATTGAATGTTAAAAATAACATGATAATACAAGTTATGCAAACATTTTACTACATATAAATTTTTGTAAATATATATATATATATTTTTTTTTGAAAAATGCACTTCATTAGAAACACTAGCTAGTCCTCAAAGCAAGTACTGCACCACAAAAAACGTTAAAGCAAAAACAAGGGATTAATCACCCAATCCTTCCAAACAATTACAAAACTTAGACCTGCTTTTTAACCACAAAAATGCTCAAGACTTGATCAAAACTATAACTTCGACGACCTTTGGGATCTTCCATTGAAATTTTTTGCATTTCGAGTCTTCCAAATCGACCAACAGATCATTATAATTCCTTTGATAATCTGCTTGCCCCATTTATTAGTATTGGCATGTTTATGCATTGTTAGTATGTCTTCCAAGTCAAAAGCGAAAAAAGGTCTGATCTTGCACCAAGACCCGATCGACGCCCAAACAGCATCAGTGAAAATGCAGCCGGTGAAAAGATGATTCACGTCCTCGTCTTTAGTATCACAAAGCTGCAGATAGCATCTTGTAAACTAACATTGCGCCTTTGAAGTGCTTTTTTAGTTGGAATCCGGTCCATTTCCAATCGCCACATAAAGAGATTAACTTTACAAGGTATCCACGTCTCCCATTTCATCTTGTGGTCTCTTGATACCTCCGATCCTTCTTTTAAGAGCTTTTTAACTGCTGCAACAGTAAACAGGTCGCTATTCTCGCCATTCCAGCACCAAATATCTTTCATACCTGAAAATGAAACCAAACGAAACAAAAATTCCAAATCATGGAATTCCGAAAGCTCCTCAACAGTAGACAGCGACCTCTTCCATTCTGGGGTTAAGTGCAGCGAATTTGAGCAGACCTGCAGCCTGTCAGCAACTAAGCAGAATCGATTTTTCTCCAACCTAAAGAGTCTTGGCCACCTTTGTTTTAACACTGTGTCGCCTACCCATAGGTCGGACCAGAACTGAATGCTTTTACCATCCCCTAGCTTGGGTCTGATAAGATCTTTCAGCAAAGACCCGTTTAGTTTGACCCGGCTGACTTCTTTAACAATATTCTTCCAGCACCCTTTAACACGAGTATTAATAGGCAGGAACTCCCACCGCCCTCTCGCATTATGTATAAGATAAATAACTTTACTCCAAATCGAGTTTGTTTGAGTTTTGAACCTCCACGCCCACTTAGCTAAAAGAGCAATGTTAACGTCCCTGAGTTTAGTTATGCCCAAACCCCCGTTCTTCTTCGACTTTGTAACCGTATCCCAGGCGACCCAACTCATTTTTCTATCGTCCACCGAACCACCCCATAGAGAGTTTCTCATCATTTGCTCAATTTGGTTTGTAACTTGAACAAGCGCTTTGTAAAGAGATAAGTAATAAACTAGTAAACTTGCTAGAACCGATTTGATAAGCGTTAATCTCCCACCCATGGATAATAAATTCGCCTTCCAAGAAGCAAGTCGCCTTTGAACAGTATCAAGGACCAGGGCCCAATGAAGACTCTTATTCATGTTTGCACCAACTTTAATTCCCAAATACACGAACGGAAAGTCACCCGTTTTACAACCCAAGATCTTCGTCATTTCGGTCACCTCATCCCCTCCAACTCCAATACCAAATAAATGCGACTTCCAAATATTAATTTTAAGGCCCGAGCAAACATAGAAAACTCTAAGAAACCTTGCCTTCTTTATAATATTCTCCCTAGACCATTCTCCCACCAACAAATCATCGTCTGCATATAATAGGTGAGAGATAGGCGGACCTCCATTAAAAGCTCGGAGATCCTTAATCTCCCCTAAATCACAACCCTTCCATACTAAACACGAGAACGCCTCCATGACAATTAGGAACAGAAAAGGAGATAATGGATCCCATTGTCAAATCCCTTTGAAACATTGAAAGTCAAATGTCGGAGAACCATTCACTAAAACCGATGATCTCGCTGATCTAAGAATGCCTTTTATCCACAAGCACCATCTATCAGAAAAACCCATTTGTCTCATAATCGAAATAAGAAACTCCCAATTGACGTTGTCATAAGCCTTTTCAAAATCGATTTTTAGCATAAATGCTTTCTTGTTGTCTTTTCTCAACCAACCGAAAATCTCATTAATGATGAGGGGGCCATCCAAAATAAACCTATCTCTTAAGAAAGCCGTCTGCGTATCAGAAATAAGATGCCCGATATGAACCTTTAACCTCTCTGCCAACACTTTCGAAATAATTTTACTAATAACTCCAACTAAAGTGATAGGCGTATAATCTTTCAAACCAACTTGGGAACTCGACTTCGGGATCAAAGTAATAAAAGTAGTGCTGCAGCCTCTACTAATTTCTCCATTAACATAGAAATCATTAAAAATGCTAACAAAGTCATCTTCCAACGTATCCCAGAAGTGTTCCATGAACAGAAAGTTAAAACCATCAGGTCTCGGCGCCCTATCCGAACCACAATCTTCTAACATTCGAACAAATTAAATCAGACCGCCTCTTGTGCTTCTCAGAGAAGTGATTTCTGAAAAAAGAAAAAACTTGTTTTTTAATAATAGAAGGCTTCGACACCCGTTGACCATCCATCAAAAGACCCAAAACCGCGTTAGAAGCTTTCCTCCCATTAACTATTCTGTCAAAAAAGGTTGTATTATCATCTCCCTTTGCAGCCCATCTCACTCTAGATTTTTGGAGCAAATCACGACATTTCCATTCGTTCAACTGAAATATCTCCTTTTTTTACACTCACCCCATATCCAAACCTCCTCTTCCTCCAAAGATCTAACTTCCGAGAGTAACTCGAGCCGTTGAATCTCATTCTGCATGGATAGAAAATGCTCGCCTTCCTTTGAAACAACTTCAGCCCACCATTTAGAAATAGCAGTCCTAACCACTTTAAACTTCCGCATAATAATCCAAGTCGGTTTGCCTTCAAAAGAACATGAATTCCAAGCTTCAACCACCACCTTTTCACATTCCGGGCGATCTAACCAAGAGTTAAACCAACGAAAAGGTTTAAACCCAAAATTAGAATGAACCAACGAAAGGAGTAAAGGCGTATGATCCGTCAAATCTCTAGGGAGAGCTCTAAGGCAAGCTAAAGGCCATCTATTAAAAAAGTCTTGACAAACCAGCGCTCTATCAATCTTGCTCATCTTAAAATCACCATTGTTAGCTGCCAAAAAAGTAAACTTGTTTCCACACATAGTGTATTCCTGCAACCCAGCTTCGTTAATAAAGTTGTTAAAATACGAAGCGCACAACCTATTGAAACGGGAGTTATTCCTCTCGTCCGGCCATCGAACCGCATTAAAATCCCCCAACAAGATCCACAACCCTTAACCACTAGAAATTAAATCCTTTAACTTACTCCACAAACTACGTTTGGTCACTAGTCACTACCCTTTGGGGGGCCTACACATTCAAAATATTCAAAACCGACCCATCCTCAACCAGAAAACCCGTAGTGAGTAAGAAATTAGGATCATACTTTGACGAGATCTGAGTAAACATCTTATTATTCCACAGACTCAAAATACCACCAGAACGCCCAGACGATTCAACCAAATCCCATCCGACGTCACCCCTATCCGACGTCACCCCTATCCGACGTCACCCCTACCCCAACAACGATTACCATCAAACCTACCAGTTTAGTTACCTGAATGGCTATAAAATCCACATCATTCTTTATCCTCAAATCTTTAACCCAACCTTGTTTTCCGGAAATACCAAACCCTCTAACATTAATTGACAGGAAATTCATATCTTACCTGATTGTACACCTTCTTCTTCAATAGCTTCGACTACCAGATCCTGAAATTGCTCAAATCAGCTCCGACTGTCGACCCTAAAGCACGGTACTTTCCAATTCATTTCGCAAAATCGAATGAACCGCTTCTACTTTTTCCAAGACATGAATTTCTTCTGTTTCATCATACCTTTCTTCATTCATACTATTAAGTTCCGTTTCCTCAACCTCGGAAGTCTGTTTCGGTTGTTCCTGGCCCTGTTCTTCCATCCCCTCTTTGGACTTATTAGAGAACTCCTTAGCATATTGTCCCAAGCCTAACAATATGTAAAGCCCAAACAAATCCTGGCCAGTTGGATCAAAGTCCAGTCTGGGCCTCTTATTTGGTTTGGGCCTGCTATCCACTGAAAGCAATTTGTTTTGGGATGGACCCCCTGGTAAACGATTAAATTTTTTAAAAAATTTCTTACCTTGCTTAACACTCTTATGTTGGTCAACCTCAGTCCCCATATTTTTGGCAATAACATCTGCGTCAACTGAGACTCCCATATTATTGGAAGGTAGTTCCTCATAACTAGGATTCAAATGATATTCATTAATGCTAGGCGAAAAATCCGCCTGTGAATTCGAACTTGCCATACCTTCCTTAGAATTCAAACCGTCGGAGAAGTGGCCGGAGTTGGTTCAGACCCTATCATCGGAACATCATTTTTGTCTTTGTTGAGAAAATCAAGTTCCCAGTCTCCGCTTTCCTCCTTCACCAGACACGATACTTCCTACCCTTCCAAAGAATGACAACCTCTTCTTGAATCCTTCTGCCTTCTGCTACAAGAACACCAACATAATCAAACGACAAATCTGAGTCCCCACTATCGTGTTGGCCAGCATGCACCACTTTGCCAAAATTTTCCCTATCCGATTAATCACTAAATTATCAAGAAGATGAAGAGGGATGCCTTGAACCCTCAACCAAGCGAGTCTTTCGAAAGGAAGGGTCGGACCAACCCATATGTCCACCGAACAGAAGACATCTTTCTTCTCCTTGGAGTTGTTAATGAACTGCATCAAATCTTCACTGGATGTAAACGAAACTAAAACAAACAAACCACCCAGATATTGAACCACACCCTTGCTGAGTGTCAAATCTTTAATTATCTCTCCAATATCATTTAAATGTTGAAAGTCGGTCATTCTGACAATCGCCGCCTTACCCATGACTTGATCATAGGCTTTAAAGTCATCCGGTAAAGCTATCACCTTTTCTTCATTAACAACGTTAGGTCTTCCCAAGAATGCATCTTTAAACGAAAAGGATCCCACAAACGAATAAGCTTTATGCTCATTCCTTAATTCTGTTGTTGGACGAACTTCTTGCACTACCTTCTTCTTACCTTTATCCGTGTGTTTAGTATAAATCTCTCCTTCCTCTAAGGTGAATCTTGCAACATTGAACTTCAGTTTGAAATCTCCCAAGCGAATACCCAAAAGAGTTCTTTCCATCTCCTCAGTATTCTTCACGTTAAGTAAAGAAACAAACCCGAAACGATTCCCCAACTTATCTCTTTTTTTAGCAATGTAGATATCGTATATCTCCGCATGCCCACGAACCACAGAAGCCAAATCACTCCCACTATATCTATCCGGTAGATTATCCACGAAGAACTTAGTTAGTCTTCCAAGAATGTTTGGTGGTATAGGTTTCCGGTGATCACCGGCCATTAGAGAGTTTTTTTTTTTAAATATGATTCATCACCCAATCAATTTTTTGAAAAGAATCATCACAAAAATAAAAAAAAATTAACACAAACGTGATCTGTCAAACCTGGACTTAGTAACAAATGGAGTGATCTTTCAATTTTTATTTTTAACTTGGCTTCCTTATAAGGTTTCTAAATTTTGAGAACATGGAGTCCTTGCTTTTTTCTCAATATGCTTGACCGGCCTTAGGTTAAATATATACACTTGGATTAACCATATAACTTTTCGTTTAGACATGACAATTAACTGATTAAGTAATAAGGCTGGTTGGTGTGGGCTCATGTCCTATCTCCATATCTGCCAATAACTCCGCTCACACCACCCCGTTGTCACCAAAGAGGGGCACAATCATCCCCCCTCTCCCTTCGCCTTTTTAGTGGTGGGCTCCAATCCTTATTTCTTTCTTTTTAGGCTGTAGGGAGTGGAGGAGGGAAAGAGGGGCGTGATACGCCATGTGAAGACCATTTTGTAAGGGTGAAAATTGTTGGGAGTGGAGGGGGGAAGGAATATTATTATTATTACTAGTGGGAATGCCCGCACGTTGCAGCGGGTATCCCAACTAATATCAGATTCAATTATAATATCTATTACGAATCACCATCCATTCTGGTTTCTAAAACAAAAATTATATATTATGAAAAATAAAAACAGAAATAAATCATAATATGGTGGATTAAAGAACATACATTCTATATAATAACAATTCAATTTGTTAACACTATAATAAGCCACGTGGCTTTTAGTCATTGGATCATTATATTGTTTTTTTATTATTATATATGATTGTTTGAACTTTAAATTTTACTAATATTTTTTCCTTACTATGCATTATTAATAAAATCAAGTTAACTTACCAAGTCGAGCTAGAGCGGTATTGATCGAATAAATTTGGTACTGTTACTGAAGTTCGTTTTTATGGTTAAAATCGTGTTACTGAGAACCCAAGGTGGTGTCAATTGTCATACTCATAGGAACAAAGGGTCTTGTATCGTTTGAGTCGTAGAAGGTTAGTTAAAGCCCACCTACAAGAATGCAACATATATAATATATGTTAATTCTAAGGAGATAGCATGATCGAAACTTCACAACTAAAAAATGAAAAATATAAACAAATAGCAACACCTAATGAAATCACCATGCTACTTTTCTTTGCCTAACTGTGAGTTTGTGAGAAGCCGTTACTCATGGGACCCATCAATACCATGCTATGCTAGCCGGTGGGGCCATGTAAAACGCAAGATTAGGGCTGGAAACCAGTGGAAAATGGACTCGAGGCGCTTACTATTTATTTAAATAATAGCTTAAATCAATTTAAGTCACTGCTATAAAATTGTGAAGAAAGAAAATCAGTTAACAACTGCATATAAAACATGACCAATATTTTAACAATTGCTGACCTGGCACATATCCGGTTCAAATGAGAGGGCAATCTGGTGTCTTACGATGGAAAGTTCAAGAGACATATCATCAGTTCCCATCAACTTCACATATTCCATAGCTGTTAAACGCTCTTGACTTGGTAATATCTCAGCATACTTCTCAACAAGTTTGCATAAAGAAGCACTAAAGCAAGGACTATTGTTTCTCTATTAATTCCGTACACAGACAATAAATAGTTAGCCAGTGGTTTTTTACATACATATACTCATGAAAACTTGCATAATATGATATTTACCGAACAAAAAAAGTTAATATCAAATATACGCGTTCAAAATACTTAAATTTCAGTAAATATAATTCATCGTATGACCATCATACCCTTTTCTTTCTCCTTACGCTTCAAACTATCATACCCTAAGACAAGTTTTAAAGGAAGGGTATAAACCTCAAAAGTTTGAAAACATATATATTTAATATTATGATTTTTGCTGGCCAATTATGGTATTATACCAAGCTTTGTGAGGGTATGTGAAATTTTCGCCAAAAAGAAAGATTACATGTCTTTTTGGCTTTCAATTGTTTTCACGCATGAAGAAGATCAACATAGGATTTCCTCTCACGGTCAACTGTAACTTTATTTTGACTATATTTCCACGGTTTTATCGATATTCCCCCCGCATATGTTACAAAGAGGTGCAGCTAATGTATTACGAGTTGCGAGCCTAGAAGCAAGATTATCACATAGTATAGTCCATTCATTTCCTGGAAAATACTAAACTAACAAGGTCACTATTTATCATTGCAGCAACAACCTGTGGGTCAGGATAATATAAAAATGAAAACTGAAACATCTTCAATTTTGATTTTAAAAAGCACAAGGCACACCGAGGCGATAGGGTCCCCATTAGTTAACAGCCAAGGCAAGAGGTGAAGGCGCATGCATCACGTACGTGAGGCGCAATGTATTTATATTAGTGTTTTTTTACATTCCTGGTAGGTTTCTATCACCATGTACCCAAATTATATATATATATATATATAGGGGAGGGATAAATTGAAAAACCCTCTCCAGTTAAGAAAACCCATAAAACCCTTAATCTAACCATCCATTTTAATGATCAAGGGTTAGGATTGGTTCTTACTTTTGATCAAAAGTTTGAATACTTATTTGGATACAAAAGGGTAAGATTGTCCAAAAATTTAAGCCCTCTCTCCTCTCTCTAAAACCATCATGTGTCTCTCTCCTCTCTCTTACTTTTCAATATCCTCTCTTCTCTCTCCTCTCTCTAAAACCATTCATTTTTCTCTCTCTCTCTCTAAAACCATTCATTCACCAGAGCAAAACATAAGTTTTTTTAAACAAATTATGTATGTTTTTGCAACATATTCACAAAAAACATATAAATAAATTATACACACAAACACAAAAACATATGAAAAATATAACACAAACGCAAAAACATATGTTTTTATAACAAAAACACAAAAAACATATGATAAATTATGATCTCAAACAGCAAAAACATATGTTTTTTACATGAAAAAACAAATGTTTTTTAGATCAAAATCAAAGCTTTGATATACAAGTTATTTACAAAACAAAAGAGAAAAACTAAATCTATAAAATTTATAAAAACAAAACCCATCATCTTGCACCTTCGGATCTATTACCAAATTCTTGGACTTTTTCATGCTTTGGGTAGTTGTACCAAGTGTAGAAAAAGTTGTACATTACTTTCTTGATATGAAATCTATTATCAAAAAAAAAAATATTAGCATTAGTCCATTACCATCGGATCTTTAAAATGAATATAAAAAAAGAACAAGGATGTGGAATTCCTAACAGTCCATGTAATACTATTTGTATTACATCCTTATTCTTCTTACACTAAAACACTAATATCCAAAGGCAACTTTTAAAAGGAAGGTATCTATTCATAAATTAGAAACGGGATTATTCGAAACTATATGTTTTTTGGTAGTTATGATAAGTATTGAGATAATAAATGAACTTATCTTTTTACATAAAAGTCAAACCAAACTAATTTTGAAACCCAGCCGTGAAGTTATTAGTGTTTAGACTTATCTTTTTGAACTTATCTTTAACTGTTTAGACTTCCAAACGCAGCCGTGAAGTTATTATTCGAAAATTTTTAACAAACGGCATCGCTTTTTGAAGTTATCAAATAGTTACGTTGACTTAAGAAGTCAAAAATAAGTACTGCATATTAATTTCGATCTTACCAGTGAACAAGTTAAAGGATGTAGGAAGGGATCTACGTTGTGAAGTTGTTGCGACATCTGATTTCTAGGAAGTACAGATCTGTTACAGATCTGCAAATACGAATCTGTTCCGACGATGATGCCCAGTTCTATTCCGACGTCCTCTTTTTCTTGAAGATGGAGATGATTATCGAGAGAGAGAGAGGTGAAGGTGATTATCGTGTGTATGTGAGAGAGAGAGATGGTGTGTGAGAGAAATGGAGGTGTTGATCTGTTGTTTGTTTGAAGGAGTTGTAGGATATGGTGGAAAAATGAAAAGAGAGACTCACTCTCTCTCTTGTGTCAGTAAAAGAAAAAACCAGTTCAGAAAATATAAAGTAAGTTATGCCAAAAATGCCCTTCAATGAAAGAAGATTGTAACAAACGTGGCACCATATAAGCCCTTCATTTGGGTTTCTAGAGTTTTCTAAACTCAACTAGGTTTTCATTTTATAATTACCCTATATATATATAACCTCTATAATTTAAGATATATATACAACCTCCCAATATCTGCCCAAATACAAGAGGTGCTCCAGACGCACGCACCTCAAGCAGTTTTGACCATCGTCTCATTCTCAATGCAAGCGCCTCATGTCCGCTCATCACCTCACGCAGTCATAAGCGATAACCCTCTCGCCCGAGGGCGCCTCAGGGGTGCTTTTTTAAATTATGTCAACGACTCATCAATAAAGCTAAATAAACAATGAGAGGGAAGAAAAACATGCTTCAAGTAAGGAGAATAATTATATTTGAGTTAATTAATCTCGTGTTGTCTTGCACAGGGAAGAACACCAACCTGTGCAATAACTAAAGTATCTGCCATTTTATTTGCAGCTATGCACTGTGCAACAGCTCCCTTATAATTCCAACAACCAATGCACGCTGAATAGCATCATAATGATTGAATTTGAGATGGCGAATGAGAATACATACTTGAAGTTTTGTCTCCACTACTTATTACAGCTTCGAATTCAGATGAAGTGTTAACTATACTATGTTCATTAAACAAATCATCCACATAAACCTGAAGACTATTAAAAAGGATTAAAATAATACAAACTACTAAAAGAGACAGACAATGAACACAAGAAACCAATAGAATTACCTCTGAAGTTGCACCAATTGTGTGAAAAAGAAACAAGTTTGCCACCAAATTCGAAACAGACTCCAGCCTTGCGTTGATGCCATTTTGGGCTCTTAAAGGTACTGCATATAAATCAATAACAACAATGATAATAGAAATATAGCTCTTTATATGAATGAAAAAACGAATTTAGCTCGACAAAAAAAAAAGAAAAAAAAATCTCAGCGTGAAAACCATGTGCAGAATGATTCAGAAGATTAAAAAAAAATTGTTACCTGATCCAAAGTAACCCTCACCAACACCATGTCGAGGGACATGCCCTGTATAAAAAGCACCAACAGATTGTTAAAAACAATGGTGCAACATTAGGACATTAATAGGAGCAATAAATCGAATCTCCATGTTATATATAACCGATTTACACATCAAATAAGACACTGATATGACCCCTGGTAATTTTCAATACCAGTGGACATCAAAATTCCCAGCCGGTTATTAGCATCTCTTAGTGAATGCTGTGGACCTCAAATTCATAACATAAAACATTAATATTAGAGATAATAGTCATCTGTGAAAAGACATAATTACCCAGCCGGTTATTAGCATCTCTTAGTGAATGCTGTGGAGTAGTAATCCACAGACTCACAACTTCCATATGTAGCTGCAGAACCCTGCAAAAATCATTGTCTCAACATCTTTCTTCTGTCTGTAGGCATTCAATCGATTGTTATAAGGAGAGGACTTGAATTTCGCATTTATCTCATTCAAGTTGATTATTAGGGTTACGGAAATTGAAGGGACGAGTGGGTAATGATCTGTATTGATGAAGACTGGAGAAGGCAATAAATTGAAGGGTATGGATGGAAGTAGCAGGGTAGAATGGTAAAAGTGTTCTGAAATTAGAAAGGAGAAGGTAGATAAAATGTCTATATTACCCTCCTAAGTGTCTTAATTGTCACAATTATCCCCATAATACCCTTAAATGTTTTGCTTAAATATGTTGTACATGTTGCTTGTTAGGTTGTACGGAAATGAAAATTACAATGTGGTACACTCACTCCTCCTTTATATAAGGTTGAAAATTGTTGGGAGTGGAGGGGGGAAGGAATATTATTATTATTATTATTATAATTATTATTATTATTATTATTATTATTATTATTATGTGTTAGATTTAAAAAAAAAAGCCAAAACAAAACATGCCATGTGCTTCCACCCCATGAAAATTCTCTCCGCCCAAGGGCTCCCCCCCCCCACTCCTTCCTGCACTCTTAGACTATGGGGAGTGGAGGGGAGGAAAGAGAGGCAAAAAACGCCATGTGACATATGTGAGGCATATGTTTGAAGAGTAAAAATTGTGGTGAGTGGAAGGGAGAAAAGGGGGGGGGGGGAGTGGGCATTAATCGACACGTGGCATTTGTATTTTTTTTATTTTTTTAATAAACTAATTAAAAACACGTTATTTAATTAAAAAGACAATTAAAAGCATAATAATTAATAATAAAATTACATAAAAACATAAAAATTAAAAAACATAAAAAAAATCCAAACCAAACACCTAAAAAAATACATGTTATATTTTTCCATGATCTCGCGCTTCATTTGTAACGTCATCTCTTACTCGGCACCACCGTGAGGTGATCGACGGGCATAGCGAGAAATTCATATCTTCGCGCTTTTTTTCATAGTCAATTTTCTTTCAAAAGCTTCGAGAATGCTTTTCTTCTCCTCGAGCCTTTGTTGTTGAATGACATTGAATTGAACGATGTTAGCATTTAAATCGTCCAACTGACCGGTTGTAAGTATCTTTACCCGATCCAGAACCCGAAAACAGGTATTTTTGTGCCTCTTTTTTGCCTTATCTTGACCAGGTGAGCGACTCAATTCCTCGTCGAACTCATCATCATCCAAGTTAATTTCCTCCAAGTTTTCATGACACACCGAACGGTTATCAGATGAAACTTGTTTTGATCCTTTTTGATGAATCACTAGCAGAGGGGACATTCGCCCATTTTGAATGGTTTTTTCGCCACTTCCCAACAATGCAAAAACTTGAAGTCCAAACCCTTGTCATCACATAATCTTTAAGTGCGTTGGTTACATAGTCGCCATCCGTCTCACCACTTCTTGGATTGTTTCTTGCGTGATAATAAAAACCCTTGAACACGTTCATCATGCTCGGTTTATTTCGGTCCACTTGGACAAGAGACTGTCATTTGCTCAGTAGAACTCTCGGTCCATCAACTTATGGAACGCATTGTTTATCTCGATCCAAAAGTCGGTTTGTGTCGATAATTTCATAGTTAAAAAAATTTATTGGTCATAGGTAAAAATATATACTTTTAACAACATATATTATGTTTAAAAAGTATAAAAAAACCTTGAGTCGAGCTTTCCGACTCGCTTATCCAAGCTTTTGTTAGGGCGACCTCTTTCGCGGTTGTCCACTTTATTACGGTTTCGGTTGGCGGTGCCGATAGCTTTCTCCACAAATAATTTTTTCATACACTTAAATCTACACAATTAGTGCTATTGAAGAAGATATCTACTTTCTGCCGTTTGTTGCGATCAACCAATAGTATCTTAAAATTTCTTGGGTATATCGCGAGAAATGCCATAATGTTTTAATGGATAATTATTTTGACCGATAACTAAAAAATACAACAAAGATATGTTTAGACAAAGGCCTTATATGTTGAAAACGTCTATTTTTAAATATTATTAGGTGATGTAAGAAAACAAATTTTGATGGTTACAAGAAGTCTTAAACGAGAGGAATAAAAAAAGTTTTAAACGCCGATACAAAAAGTCACGTCTGTTATTAAACAATTCGCAAGCGGTAATCCTTCTTAC
>JAUTDX010000930.1:0-68137 GCA_030844895.1 Ambrosia x helenae
TATTTTTACTACTACGGTTGGGAACCATTACTAAACACCCGTCTACTGTCTCCCCAGACTGCCTAGGTCGCCGATGCATCGGCAACCCGAATGTTAAGGACCAATATGCACCCGCCCGGCCCTGCCGTCGAGTGGGACTTGTGAGGCCCAATAGATCTATCCACATTTTCCCCGTTGTGCTTCCCGCACATTCATGGTTTCCCCCTGGGACTTTCCGAAAAAGCCGTATAGTAAATGTAAAGTAACCACAGTATAACATGATCTTTAATAAATAAGTTCGCAGCATGTTTCTCCCCCGAAAGCAAAACTGTAAAAGCGGGGCTGTGACACTCACCTTAGGTTGCGTTACTTGAAAAACAGTTAAGTAATTATGCTATGATAGCCCCAAATAGCGGCGACCTATCATAAATATGTATAAGTATCCGACTAATAACCCGCAGGTTAACTAGTCCCCGAATGTCCAGACCATACCCATAGACGCTTGAAAATACTTTTGACTGATAAACCGACTGTGCCAGACAAGACTCGACACATCCAATTGGTGACCCGACATTCATGTGTTAGCTAATGGCAAGTATCATGCACATATGAGTTAAAACACTTAGCACGCGCAAGAGTTCACCTAGTCTAGCATAACGTATGTTTAACGTACAGTTGAGTCCGAACACGTGTTACCAAGTCATATGGCATGTCCCGGGGTTCCTATCATGTTCCTAAAAGGTCAAATCACGCTTCGGGAATGCCAAAATACGCTCAAACAGCAGTTCACGCGATTAGGAAAGTCAACATGTAAGTAGCCTCAGTCAACTGGCGATTAGGGGCCCAATCGCCTGATATATCAGGCGATTAGGGTCCTAATCGCCCTTATACCTGCATAATCGCCCGCTGCATCAGGCGATTAGGATTCCTAATCGCCTGCTGCAGCAGAGTGACGCGTTTTCGCGCGTTTAACCCTCCAAATCAGATCCGAAACATGCAAAAACACCCAATCCAAACCTAAACCATTTACCAACCCATTCCAAACAAAAACCCCCAAAATATTACTGATCTACCATGTTCTATGCAATTATTTCCAAAATGGCAAAGTACTACTAGGTTTCAACCAACCAACCTATCTTTCCTTAAATGGAAAGAATAAGATTTCATCTCCTACAGGTTGCAAACCATCAAGCCTTAATCTAACACCTTCCTAGTGTAATTTCTAACAACATTGCATCAATAATTATACCATAATCATCCTAGATCTTCAAGAACATCCAAATGGGTCAAAATGCACATTTTCATCAAAACACAAAACAACAATGGCTCAAACTCTAACATAACATAAACATCCTAATAACCTCTACATAACAGAAGTACAATCATATTATGGAAACAATCATGTTATAAACGCCAAGAAGACCAACATATGCATGTAAACTTCACATATTACAAGCATTAAGGTGTAGACTTGGTTTAGAACTCTTTTGAAAGGTTTTTAAAGACACAAACTTAGTAAAACAAGGTCATGGACCTTTGGGGAACCAAAATAACAACTTTACAAAGGTTAGAGATGAAGAACACACCTTGGATTTTGTTAAAGAAAGGTGTGTAAGCTTGGAATTGGTGATTTTTGTAGCAAAATGAGTTCCAGAGGTGTCTCAAGGTGTGTGGGTGGCTTGGGATTAGTTAGGGTTGTTCTAAGGGTGTTTGGGGAGTTAAGGGTTCTATTATAGGTGTTATTGACCCGACTCTGCTGTATAGGCGATTAGCAGTCCATTTCATGCGATTGGGGGCCTAATCGCATGATACATCAGGCGATTAGGTCCCAATCGCCTGATAGAAACTCCCAATCGCTTATACAGGCGATTAGGCATTCCCCCTGATTCCTAATCGCCTGAAATCCTCCAGGTTGGGTTTCTCGGCGCGTTAAACGCTATTTTAACACATATAAACAAGTATTAACATACCAACAAGTCACGTAATGAATATAAACACGTAATGCATGATAACTAACACATTTACATCCGTTCACCAATTCCCGGGACTCGAGACTTGCGTGTGTGTGCTAAACCCGTGATTCCACGAATCACCAACCCTTGTATCTATGGTTATGGACCGACTCTCGATGATACCGCGACCATCGTAAACGACTCCCGATGACTCCCTAGAATCATCATAACGACCCGACTGATTTAGTTAAGTATGTAATAAGTATGACTCGCTAAGGTAGACTTACTAGTTTAGTCAACGTTACTAACCTGAGTTTGCCGGGTGTCACATCATCCCCCTGTTGAAAAGAATTTTTGTCCCGAAAATTGCCCAAGGCCAAAAGGAAAGAGACGAAAGAGAAAAAAATTTTCCGGTTACCACAGCAGCCCCCTGTGAAAGGAATCTCGACCCGAGATTCATGCAGTTTCAGCAGAGACATGTCTAGATTCGAAAGTGCGCTTAGAAATAAATGAGGATACATGGCTTTCATCTGATCCTCCCGTTCCCATGTGAACTCCGGTCCACGATTTGAGTTCCAGCGAACTTTCACGATGCGGATCTTACTACGACGAAGGCTACGGATCTTATAATCGAGAATCTCGACCGGTTCTTCCACAATACGCAGACGATCATCCACCTTGATCTCCTCGAGTGGGACAACTAAGATTCATCCGTCAGACACTTCTTAAGGTTAGAAACATGGAAGACGTCATGAACGTTACTGAGCTCGGCTGGCAGATCAAGCCTATATGCTACCGGTCCAATCCGTTCCAGAATTGCGAACGGTCCCACATAACGAGGATTCAGTTTGCCACGTTTCCCAAAACGTATAACGCCCTTCCATGGAGATACCTTCAATAAAACCCTGTCGCCAACCTCAAACTCTAAAGGTTTGCGACGACGATCGGCATAGCTCTTTTGACGATCCCGATCTGCTGCCATACGGTTGCGAATCTGTACGATCTTTTTCGGAAGACTCGTACACAGTTCTGGGCCGGTGAGTTGGCTCTCGCCCACCTCAACCCATCAAAGAGGAGACCGGCATTTCCGTCCGTAAAGAGCCTCGAACGGAGCGCGCCTTGATGCTAGAGTGGTAGCTATTGTTGTAGGAGAACTCCACCAGCGGTAGATGACTCTCCCACCCTTTGCCAAAGTCCATCACACATGCCCGAAGCATGTCCTCTAGCGTTTGAATCGTCCGCTCTCTCTGACCGTCAGTTTGCGGATGATAAGCCGTGCTCATATCAAGTTGCGTACCCAGAGCCTTCTGCAATTTTCTCCAGAAATTGGAGGCGAACCGAGTGTCACGGTCAGATATAATAGAGACGGGAACCCCGTGCGAGAAACCACTTCCTTAAGGTATAAGCGAGCCAAACGCTCGAGGCTGTCAGTATCCTTGATTGCAAGGAAGTGCGCAGACTTTGTCAACCTGTCAACTATCACCCAGATCATGTTACAACCACTGGGCGACTTCGGAGTTTGGTCACAAAGTCCATTGTAATCCGTTCCCACTTCCACTCAGGAATTTCAGGCTGTTGCAGCAGGCCAGACGGCTTCTGGTATTCAACCTTGACCTTAGCACTGGTCAAGAACTTGCTTACGTAGGTAGCCACGTCCGCCTTCATGTTCGGCCACCAATAGAGTATCTTTAAGTCTTGATGCATCTTGTCGGAGCCAGGGTGACTAGAGTACCGAGACTTGTGAGCCTCGTCAGCACGAGTTCCCGCAAGCCCCCGAATAGCGGAACCCAAACACTTCAGCGAAGTAGTGTAGGCCATCAGCCCTGAGCTCAAGGTGTCTGTCGCACCATGCATGGTTTCAGCCTTAAGGTTTTCCTCCTTTAAGGCCTCTTGCTGCGCCGAACGAATTTGGTCGGGTAAACCAGAGTGGATAGTGAGCTGGAGAGCTCGAACACGACGAGGTTTAGCGGATTCCTTCCTGCTCAAG
The DNA here is from genome assembly GCA_030844895.1 of Ambrosia x helenae. Lineage (NCBI taxonomy): Eukaryota > Viridiplantae > Streptophyta > Magnoliopsida > Asterales > Asteraceae > Ambrosia > Ambrosia x helenae. Next base: position 3,919 of record JAUTDX010000930.1, read on the forward strand.
GCGTCTGCGACAACATTCGCCTTGCCAGGATGGTATTTAATGGCGCACTCGTAGTCGTTAAGAAGCTCAACCCAGCGACGCTGTCGGGTGTTCAATACTTTCTGATCGAAGATATGCTGGAGACTCTTTGTGATCGGTATAAATGGTGCACTGGGTACCGTACAAGTAGTGCCTCCAGATCTTCAAAGCAAAGACCACTGCACCCAGCTCTAAGTCATGCGTGGGGTAGTTCTTCTCATGGACCTTAAGCTGACGAGAAGCATAGGCAATGACCTTCTTGCGCTGCATCAACACGCACCCAAGGCCCTGGATGGAAGCATCACAGTAAACCTCAAAGTCGTTCGTGCCTTCAGGCAAGGACAAGATAGGAGCAGAACAGAGTTTAGTCTTTAGCAGTTGGAAGGCTGACTCTTGCGAGTCACCCCAGTTGAACTTCTTGTCCTTCTAGGTAAGCGAGGTGAGGGGTTGTGCGATCTTCGAAAATCCCCCGATAAAACGACGATAGTAACCCCGCGAGACCTAGGAATTGCCGCACCTCAGTTGGCGTCTTTGGTGCTTCCCAGTCTTTGATAGCTTCTATCTTAGCGGATCAACATGTATCCCCTCAGCATTAACCACATGGCCAAGGAATTGAACTTCACGCAACCAAAAGCTGCACTTAGAGAACTTGGCATACAACTATTCTTGCCTCAAGAGTTCCAAGACAAGACGTAAGTGTTCCCGGTGGTCCACTTCGTTCTTGGAATAGACTAGAATATCATCGATGAAGACAATCACGAATTTGTCAAGATACGGCTTACAAACACGGTTCATCAAATCCATAAAGATGGCTGGCGCGTTGGTGAGACCAAAAGGCATGACCAAGAATTCAAAGTGGCCATAACGAGTTCGAAAAGCGGTCTTCGGAATATCGGCTTCTTGGACTCTCAACTGATTGTACCCCGATCTCAAGTCGATCTTCGAGTAGAAACTAGAACCCTGAAGTTGGTCGAATAAATCATCGATGCGAGGGAGAGGGTAACGGTTCTTGATGGTAACCTTGTTCAGCTCACGGTAATCGATACACATACGTAGGCTTCCGTCCTTCTTCTTGACAAACAAAACAGGGGCTCCCCACGGGGATGAACTAGGTCGGATAAAGCTTTTCTCTAACAATTCCTGCAACTGGTTAGACAATTCCTGCATCTCTGGAGGTGCAAGACGATACGGGGCTCGGGCAACTGGGGCCGCACCAGGAGCAAGTTCAATACTGATTCGACTTGGCGGTAGGGCGGGAGGCCTGGCAGTTCTTCAGGGAATACGTCGGGAAAATCGCAAACAACAGGGATATCTTCAACCTTACTAAGGTTAGAGATGAAGAAACACACCTTGGATTTTGTTAAAGAAAGGTGTGTAAGCTTGGAATTGGTGATTTTTGTAGCAAAATGAGTTCCAGAGGTGTTTCAAGGTGTGTGGGGTGGCTTGGGATCAGTTAGGGTTGTTCTAAGGGTGTTTGGGGAGTTAAGGTTCTATTTATAGGTGTTTTGACCCGGACTCTGCTGTATAGGCGATTAGCAGTCCATTTCATGCGATTGGGGGCCTAATCGCATGATACATCAGGCGATTAGGTCCCAATCGCCTGATAGAACCTCCCAATCGCCTATATACAGGCGATTAGGCATCCCCTGATTCCTAATCGCCTGAAATCCTCCAGGTTGGTTTTCGGCGCGTTAAACGCTATTTTAACACATATAAACACGTATTAACATACCAACAAGTCACGTAATGAATATAAACACGTAATGCATGATAACTAACACATTTACATCTGTTCACCAATTCCCGGACTCGAGACTTGTGTGAGTGTGCTAAACCGGTGATTCCACGAATCACCAACCCTTGTATCTATGGTTATGGACCGACTCCCGATGATCCCCGCGGACCATCGTAACGACTCCCGATGAACTCCCTAGAATCATCATAACGACCCGACTGATTTAGTTAAGTATGTAATAAGTATGACTCGCTAAGGTAGACTTACTAGTTTAGTCAACGTTATTAACCTGAGTTTGTCGGGTGTCACAATGGCACTGTGCATCCTGCTGTATTGCTATGCTTGTCGGGATGAGGCCTTCGTTGATGTAGTATAGCAATGCTTGGCTTCCTGTTGATCGCTGTTGACTTTCACAACCCCAAGGTGTGGGTAGCTTCACACACTGGTGATATGTTGAAGGTACTGCCTTCATGTCATGTATCCAGGGTCTCCCCAGGATGACGTTATAGTAGGATAGGGAATCTATCACACAGAATCTCTGGATAGAATTCACTCCATCTACATATACTGGTAGTTTGATGTCACCCGCTGTGCTCTTAGTTTCCCCACTGAAGCCCACCAGGACTGACGATCTGGAAACTATTTCAGATTCCGGGATGTTCATTCTTTTCAGGGCTTCAAGCTGGATGATATTTACTGAGCTTCCTCCATCTACAAGAATCCTGCGAACAAAGTGGTTAGCATATATAAAGTAATAACTAAACCATCATGATGAGGGTCAAGAATGTTCTCTCGGTCTTCTTCCTCAAAGCTGATCACTTTACAGGTTGTCAGGATGGTCGTCTTCGTAGGTCTTTCTCCTTTTTCTGACTTTGTTTCCCTCGCGTGCCTTTTAGCAGCTGAATATGGGGTTCCACAAATGTCAGATCCACTTGAAATAAAGTTAATAATGTCAGCATCCTTAGGTTGGGATGCTGCTCTTTCTGGGATGTTGGTGCCATCCTGAGCCCTTGATTTCTTTTTGCCCAGGAGATCTTTAAGATGTCCTTTGCTCAATAGATATGCTATCTCCTTCCTCAAGGCGATACAATCTTCAGTGTTGTGACCGAAATCTTCGTGGAAGGCACCATTTTGATTTGTCCTTCCATCCTGTCTTGTTATCTTTCTTCGGCCATCTTGCTTTATCCCCTAAATCCTTCATGGCATACATCAATCCTGTTACATCCATAGAAAAACAGTAATCTGATAACTTAGGAACAATCATCCTCATCGTCATCCTCTACCACATTGACCTTTTTATTATCAGGTCTAGCATATGGTTTATGCTTGTATGGTTCGTATGTGGGAGTGGACTTTCGATTAGGATGGTTGTATCTTGAGGATGACTCTATCCTCTCTTGTATCTTTTTATCATCCTCAAGTCGGATGAATCTCAAAGCTCTGTTCCTGACTTCATCCAAGTTCCTGCAAGGGTTCATCACCAACTCTTGGTACAATGGTGAACCTCTTTGCAGCCCCATCTTGAATGCTTGTACTGCTGTTGTGACATCCAGGTTCGGGATGTCAAGTGCTTCCTTTCCAAATCTAGTAATGTACTCTTTTACTGATTCCCCCTGTGGTTGAGTCACCCTATATAGATCACTTGTTAATCAGGATGCAAAAGAAATAAATAAATGACAACTATGCTCGGGATGGCAAAGGTATAACTCGGGATGGACAGTTATATCCTCGGGATGGAACTGTTGGCAGATTCAAGGAATAAGTAAATAAAGTAGTAAAACACAAAGAACAACACTCGATATACGAGGAAAGCCTTTGATCATTTGTAGATCGCCGGCATAAAACCTCGGGAGGAGACTAGGCCTCTGCCTTGTTTGTTAATATTAATATGGTAAAAAGAATTACAACTTCGGATGAATGAGTGGATGAGTGTTCTAAGATTACAATGATTGTGTGAGTATTCTAAGTAGTTAAGTGTGTGCGTATAGCTCAAGTGATAGCAATGTGTCCTATACTTGTCCATCATTCCCATTTATATAATACATGGAAATAAATAATGAATCCCGTGAGATCTGCTATGTAGTTAAGCTCCTTCAATGTTGGTAGAGACTGTTTCAGGTGAACGTTAAGTGAGTTTCAACAGAATATAGTCGTTGGATGGCAGTTTCCCCTTTATTCGCCTATATTAAATGCAAGACGGTTACGAGTTTGACATCCTCTTCGAACTTGAACTTGGCTTGCAAGCATGTCTTCTTTATTCTTGATAGTCTTTGACTGATGGTGGACTAATAGACGTTGGAGAATAGCTGTGAGTCCATATCATTCCTGCAATTATATCACGTAAACATAAATTGTTAGTCCATCTTCAGGATGTGCACATGTTGAAGTATAGTTACATCCCGAAGTCTATCAGATCCTTCAGTATCCCGAGGATTTTCACCCTCAACAACCTAGCTCGACAACCCATTTGGCAAGTCGTCCTAAGGTTTCAGGTCTTTCAAGCACACTGTTTATGGGTTGATTAGTAACCAATTGTATTGGGTGTGCCTGAAAGTACCTTCGAAGCCTTCTAGCCCTTTGCACAAGAGCCAGGGCTAGTTTTTCCAAAGGAGGGTACTTGACCTCGGCTAACTTTAAAGACTTATTGAAGAAGTAAATAGGTACCTAAGCCTTGTCTCTTTCGATTGTGAGGACAACGCTGAGGGCTTCTTCAGTAATGGACATATAGACAAAGATTGTTTCCCCTATTTCAGGAGCAACGATGGTGGAAAGGGAAGCAAGATGATGTTTCATTTGGTTAAAGGCTTCCTCGCTTCCTCGGTCCATCTGAAATCTTTCTTACCAGTACATCCCTTGAGGGTCTTGAAGAAAGGTAGAGACCTTTCGGCCAACTTGGATGTGAAACGCTTTAAGGCTGCTGATGAGTCCCAAAATAGCAGGTTTTATATACATGTTTCACCTAATTATCACCCAAAATGCATGCTTTTATCATGGTATTGTCACAGTTTGTTTCCTTTTGATGATAATTGCAGGTATTGAAGGTGGAAAGTGAAAAGAAGTGAAAATCGGCTTAAAAGACAATGATTTGAATACTTTCAGCGAAGATCCAGGTAAAGCACGGCCGCGCTCAGGACTACGCACGGCCGTGCTCCTCTCCCAGGTCAACCAGTCAACATTTCCAAGTCAACAGGAGTCAAATCTGAGGTTTTCTGATGTACACGGGCGTGCCCCATACAGTGGCACGGTCGTGCTATACTGCAGCGTCTTCTCCAAGGCTGAAACCGACCAGGATTGACAAGATGGTTACAAGTTTCAGGTGAGCACCGGGCATGCCAGAGTAAACAGCACGGGCGTGCATGCCCCTGGTACAGACAATTCTGCACAAAAGGACTCTGCAACAGTACGCGTTGTCGAGCAGGGGCGTGCCAGAACTTGTCAAGGGCGTGCTGGAACTGTTTTGCGTATAAATAGAGGCCTCCACTCCACATTTTGGGCATCCCTTTTCACCCGAGTTTAACTCACACTTTAGCCACCTTGAGGGTCTTGCAAGTGACCTTTGGAGCTTGGGATCACTCCATAAACACCTGTTGATTGAGAGTTGAGAGAGAGATCACTAAAACTCACGCAAAACACCTTCTTTAATCCAACGTACACTCACTACTATGCGTTCTTCCAACACCAAATATAGTGTGCAAGTTGTAAAGCCAATGCTTGGCTAGATTAATTAAGTGTTGCTACGATGAAGACTTATCTTGGTATGGATTATATAGTTTTTATTTGTTAAGTGGTGTTGTGTTCTTGTTTAATTCTTTTTACTTAAAACTTTGGTTTATGAATTAACTAACTAATTAACTAATCTTTGGTCTTGTGGGTGTCTTGGTAGGAAGTGGGAGGACTCATGAGTGTACCCATGGTGTGTAAAAACCCATATTGTGAGCTAACAATTTGTGGGTACACACTTAGTGGCTTAATCCTCTACTATCAAGGTCTCACTTAGGGTCGGTACAGTCTTTATACTTGGTCCTAGTGATAATCCAAGGCTTAATCTTGCGACTTAGCTTCATTGTCTAAGTGATAGATCACTCACTTTTTAAAAGGTTAATTGGTTCAAGTAAGAGATGCACGTGTGCTGGTTAGTCACGACTCTTTTATGATATCAAGTGGTTTCTTGTTCGGTCATGCTCTGGCCACCGGCAAGTTGTCCATAAAATTTTTAAGTGTTTAGATGTCTTTATTGCAATATTGGGAGGTGGATCATTCAGGGTTGGGTATACACATTCTTTAGTAGTCTGTCTGTTAGTATTGAGAGGTGAGCTTACCGGCTCGGGAGACCCTCACTTCAACAAGAACACAGCTCGTCTTGTGATATCAGTCACCTCTGGAGAATGTTGTAGCAACTCCACGTTAAGCATAAGTGCGCACTTGTTCACACCACTTAATTAATTAATTACTATTAATCCGTCCCAAGATAAAGTTGGATCCCGAAGCAGCACTTTGTGTCGGTATTGACTTTTATTCTGGTCACTCTCATTCTCTTTCTTTATTTTATTTTATCTTTGTGTTTATTGAAGCAACTTAGAACTGAGTAGGGGAGGCGTATCTTAGGTTCGATACTCGGTACTTGCTATTATCTATACTACGCTCGATAGGTCCACTTGCATATCGTGCGGGTTTAGAATAGTCAGCAGATATCGTTTTACTTTTATAAATTTAAAACTTCGATAAGTGTCTTAATTTAAAGGTCTAATCTAATTACACTTTTTCACCGAGTCTTGACACTTCCCTCGGGAAAGTGTTGGTTTTAAAAAGGACGTTTAAAAAGACCTAATCCACATGACATCAAAGTATTTGGCGCCATTGCCAGGGATACGACATATTCCAGAGAAAAGATCGGTTCGTGGCAGAGAACTTTTTTATTATGAAGGGTTTTATGTTCAGTAGTTCTGTGAATATTGTGGTGGACCTTCGTTCTACCACAACTGTGAAGACTACTTGTCCTGGTATCTTCCAGAGTATATCAGCCACTATTCACCCTGCTTGAACCACCACCTTACAACCATTCACCATTTCCTCACAACCCCACTAAAGAAATTAACCACGTCGATGGTTGTCGATTAAGCTCTCAACCACCCTCACCACCTAGATCTCCTCCACCACCATTTGATCCTATCCCACCGTCACCTGATGCACTCGACAGAATGTATCACTTAGGTGACTCACCACCATAAATCTTACCCCAACCTTACCAGTTTTCCCCACCTTTACGAGCGCCTATCCCTAGCTTTCACGTTATATGCCATCTCCACTAGCCCACTTATTTTCCTCGCCACCACCAAGTCAATTTGAACCTGAACCTAAATCCATACCTGAACCAGACCTTCCACTGATTGACTTGAAGAAGTTTGCGGAAAATCTTGAGGTTGTCAAAAACTACCTCAGATATATTTATGCTATGGAAGATGCTGTTGACAAAGAAGAGATAAAAGCCCAACCTAAGGAAGAAGTTCGTGATCTACCCTTGGAAGCAGGAGAGGAAGAAATTGAAGCCGCTCTTGTTCCCACCATGGAGGAAAGACTTCACACGTTCCATTCCTTGATAACGGAAGTGCATCTCAACATCCTCTATGCCGATTACCAGCTCAGACTACCCGCTCACTTTAAATTTCTAAAAGATATCCTCTCTCAAAAGGATACTCTTAAAGAAGGAGTCATCATGCCCATCAACAAAGTCTGCTTAGCCATTGTCCAAGAAAGAACACCTCCTAACAAAGTTACCATCCCTTGCACCGTGGGAGAAAATATCTACACAAAAGTTGTTGCCGACTTGTAGATTGACGTCAACATTCTGCCCTCTTCAATATTCCGACAGTTCCAGCAGCAGGCCCTGAGACCCACAAGAATGGAGCTTTGCCTTACCAACCATTTGGTTCGGTATCCCTAAGGAATTGCAGAAGACGTTTTGATTGGCCTCGGTGATACTATCTTCCCGATAGACTTCGTGGTGATTGATACACCAGGAGAGGAAAGCCCTATTATCTTGGGTCGACCTTTCCTCAACACCGCGTTAGCCTTATTGGATGCCTGGGGAGGAAGACTCAGAGTGATGATAAATGGCGAAAAAACTGGGTTTTGACCTACAGAAAGTTATGCGGTGTCCAAGTATCCAAGACTATCTGTCTGCCCCCATCACCGACTTCGATTATATCGGAGGGTATTATCTTTGTGATGTTATGGGGGAGGGGGATGATTTTGATGATTACGCTTCCTCGACAGATGAAAATGATCCTATGGTCCTTGAAAGTTATCGTATTGAGCAAGTTTTTCCTGAAGAAGAGCCCGAAGAAACTCAACTCCCAGAAAGAAGTCCCGAAGAAAAAGCTAAGCCCTCAATTGAAGAACCACCATCCTTGGAACTTAAAGAATTACGGTCCCACCTGGAGTATGCTTTTCTTCAAGAAGACTGCAAGCTTCCGTTATCATAGCCGTTGATTTGTCAAAACAAGAAAAAGAGAAGTTGATGGAAGTTTTGAAGCAGCACAAGAAAGCAATCGCCTATAAGCTGATGGATATTAAAGGTATTAGCCCTTCACTTTGCACGCACAAGATCCTAATGGAAGATGAACACCGCCCTTGTGTGCAAAGGCAGCGAAGAGTTAACCCCAAGATGCGGGAGGTCGTGAAAGAGAAGTAATTAAGCTGCTTGGACGCCGGCTTGATTTTATCCCATTTCTGACTCGCCTTGGGTGAGCGTGGTCCCAAAGAAAGGAGGTATGACAGTCGTGACCAATGCAAAAAATGATCTTATTCCCACAAGAAAGGCCACGGGTTGGTGGGTTTGTATTGATTATCGAAAGCTCAACGATGCTACATGGAAGGACCATTTTCCCTTACCACTCATTGATCAGATGTTGGAAAGATTGGCCGGGCACCAATATTATTGTTTTCTCGATGGTTTTTCTGGGTACTTTTAGATCCCAATTGACCCCGAAGACCACAAGAAAACCACTTTCACTTGTCCATATGGCACGTTCTCCAACAGGAGGATGCCATTTGGGCTATGCAACGCCCCTGCCATTTTCCAACGCTGCATGGTAGCCATCTTTCATGACATGATCGAAGACTTTATGGAAGTTTTTATGGATGACTTCTTGGTTTTTGGAAGTTTGTTCGATCATTGTCTAGGCAATCTCAAGAAAATGTTGGCACGATGTGAAGAAGTGAATTTGGCACTCAATTGGGAAAAGTGCCACTTTATGGTAAAGGAAGGAATTGTGTTGGGGCATAAAATTTCAGACAAAGGGATCGAGGTTGACAACGCCAAAGTTGAAGCGATTTCATTGCTTCCCCCTCCTACCACGGTTACGGGAATTCGTAGTTTTCTCAGTCATGCCGGTTTCTATAGAAGATTCATCAAGGATTTCTCAAATATCGCTCGTCCACTCACCCAGCTTCTTGAAAAAGATCGCTAGTTCGTGTTTTCTGAAGAATGTCTTGAGGCGTTCAAATGCCTAAGAAGAAGTTGATTAAAGCACCGGTTGTCATTTCTCCAGATTAGGACCTACCATTTGAATTAGTGTGTGATGCAAGCAATATGGCGGTAGGAGCAGTTTTGGGGCGAAGAAAAGACAAGTGTTTTCACCCTATCTACTACCCAAACAAAACCCTCAATGATGCCCAAGAAAATTACACGACGACTGAAAAAGAGCTCCTTGCTGTGGTATTCGCTTTTGACAAGTTTCGTTCGTACCTGATCTTGTCCAAGACCATCGTCTACACCAATCATGCCGCTTTGAGCCATCTCTTCAACAAGCAAGACACAAAGCAGAGGCTCATACGATGGATTCTCTTGCTGCAGGAATTTGATATAGAAATAAAAGACAAGAAGGGGGCCGAAAATGTTGCAGCCGATCATTTTTCTCGTCTCGAAAAAATACCACCCGACAAAAAGGGAGACGAAATTCATGATGACTTCCCGCATTAACAAATTCTTCGGATCGAAGACCCAGACTCATATCCCTGGTACGTTGATTATGCGAATTTTTTGGCTAGTTGAATGCTCGTTAAAGGACAGTCATATGATGAAGGCAAGATATTCTTTTCTGACTTGAAGTATTACCTATGGGAAGATACTTACCTTTTCCGTATTTGCCCTGATCATGTTATTCGCCGGTGTGTTCACGGGAAGGAAGCCCAAGAGATTCTACGACAATGCCATGAAGGTCCTACAGGAGGGCACCATGCCGCGGTGAATACGGCTCGAAAAGTTTTTGAAGCAGGATTTTATTGGCCCACAATCTTCAAAGACGCTTCCGCTTTCGTCCAAGGTTGTGACGCATGTCAAAGAGCCGCAAATATCAATGCCCGGGACAAAATGCCACAAACCTGGTTTGTTGTCTGTGAAATCTTCAATGTTTGGGGTATAGACTTTGTGGGACCATTCCCACCGTCCAAGGGGAATCTCTACATTCTTGTTGCAGTTAACTATGTTTCTAAATGGGTTGAGGCACAAGCACTGCCAACGAATGATGCTAGGGTTGTTGTCAAGTTTTTGAAAGCTCTTTTTGCTCGGTTAGGTGTACCAAAAACTCTCGTCAGTGACTGAGGATCCCACTTTTTCAACAAGCAGTTGGAGAAAGCACTACAGAGATATGGTTGTCAGCGGAGGTTCTCCACTCCTTATCATCCCTAAGCCAATGGCCAGGTAGAAGTTACAATTTGGGCCATAAAAAGAATCCTTTAAAGAATGGTGGGGATAGACAGAAAAGATTGGGCCGATCTACTCGACGATGCACTTTGGGCACTACGTACGGCATACAAGACCCTGATTTGTACCACACCGTGCAGACTCGTGTACGGGAAGGCATGTCACTTACCATTAGAAGTGGAGCATAGGGCTTACTGGGCATTGAAAGCAGCAAATTATGATCTTGAAGATGTCAAGCAACACCGACTTTTTAAGCTTCATGAACTTGAAGAACTCTGCCAGCTAGCTTATGATAATTCTCTCATCTACAAAGAAAAGACCAAGAAGTTCCATGATTAAAGACTTAGAAGGAAGGAGCCGTTTCAAGAAGGTTAAAAAGTGTTACTCTATAGTTCAAAGTCAATGGTCACGGCTTAAACCATACATCATGTTCTTAATCGACGAGGAGGTAGATGAGATGCCAGCTCACACTTGACCATACTGCCTTTCATCCAGCCAAAGACTTAAACGTGGCGCTACCTGGGAGACAGCCTGGATTAGTAGATTAGAAGAATAAGTTGAGAGGTTGGTGCATACGGTAAGAAAGCAATAGAGGACCCTCAGGTATGATTGTTCCCCTTTTATTTTCTCACCACCAGGTATGCCCTCTCGGCACTAGGACTTAGTAGATTAGTAGTAGTAGTTTTTATTTTTCTTAAGTAGCTATATATATCCATGCCTGCTGTTCTCTCTCACGGCTCAATTTCAGATTATGCCCGAACAGCTTTGAGCCTATTAGGGAAAGACGTAACTACGTCCCGCTTAATTCTTATCATATACTTTTTATAAAATTATAATTTCAAAAATATGCTAAAGAATTAAGTCTGAGGTGATAAAATTTTATAAATTTTACCACCTCTTGAGACAAGCAAACAAAAACCTATTTAAAAGGCAAAAGTTTTCAAAATTTTTTTAGAGTAATTATAAACCTTTTTCAAACCCTTTGAGTCCACCCTAAAGACCTGAACAGGAGATTGTTGGAGGTGTTGGCATCGCCGAAAGAACCAACACAAAGTGTCTTTTACTTCATATTCGAGCGTCTACCCTTTCCATGTGAGTATCTTGAGCCTTCTCGAGCACACCCACATACAGATACCACTGATGCTCGTTCATTTGAATGAGAGAGATATTCACCTTGGCATGCTACACCTAGAACTTGTGCAACTTATGTGTTTCGAGACGGCATTTAAGGTGAGAGAATGTAAAAGTGATCAAGGCACCTAGGATACACCCATTCCATCTTTCATTAGCCTTCCATAAATTTATCCCTCACCTAGTTACCCCACTTGAGCCTTAGCCTTTTTTTCATTTCATTCATCAAACTTAGCCCCTGTCGTGATCTTGGCAAAGAAGGCATGTTGCAGGATATTGGGACACTCTTGGGCAGTTTCAAGATGAAGAAGAATAGACCAGGCATCACGGTGTTCAGCGACAAAAGTTTTGGCAACTAAAGAAAAACATCCATCCAGAGTTAACATACCAGAGAATAAGTTTCACCAGAAGCAATACTTGTATTGTTCTTGTAAAAAAAAGTGTTTGAAAAATAAGTCCAAAAGCTCGACAAAGAGCGGGTTAAAAAAAACAGTTCTAGTTGAAGATTTATTTCTAGGACATTCCTAGTGGAGGTGATTAGGTGTGAAGACCGAAAGATTCGCAGAGTAGGGACGTCAGAACAGTAAATCTTCAGGGAGAGGAGTTTCATTAAGCCCGTCATTTAGAGTTTGACATCCACCCATTACGTCACAGCCGCTGCCCGAGCCAGACACGACAGTAGACACCTTCCTACCCATTTACCACCACATCATTTTCCCCTAAAAAGACCTTCTTATTTGCAGTTTCTCACCATTTTATAGCGGTGGAGATTTGATTTGTGTACAAGCCTATGGTCTGTGCGTGCCTTGGGATGAATTTGAGTGATCACCCTCACATAACACCCGAGTGAAATAGTGAGAAAAATATGAAGTAAGACACTTGAGGGACGTTTGATTAGGCGCACCAAGACTGTCTAAAACATCTACCAAGGATGTGTTGAGTAGGTGGAAAAAATATGAGAAAAAGACCTTGTGATTTGCAGTTTCTCACCATTTTATAGCGGTGGAGATTTGATTTGTGTACAAGCCTATGGTCTGTGCGTGCCTTGCGATGAATCTGAGTGATCACCCTCACATAACACCCGAGTGAAATAGTGAGAAAAATATGAAGTAAGACACTTGAGGGACGTTTGATTAGGTGCGCCAAGACTGTCTGAAACATCTACCAAGGATGTGTTGAGTAGGTGGGACTCATAGGAGGTGGGTTGTTGTGACTTGTCACACTACACTCGCCTATTTTTACTCTACTTTCGTTGCCTAGGTTTGGTTTGCTTAGGGACAAGCAAACGTCTAAGTGTGAGGTGATATGATGAGTCCCAAAATTAGCAGGTTTTATATACATGTTTTCACCTAATTATCACCCAAAATTCATGCTTTTATCTTGGTATTGTCACAGTTTGTTTCCTTTTGATGATAATTGTAGGTATTGAAGGTGGAAAGTGAAAAGAAATGAAAACCGGCTTAAAAGACAAGGATTTGAAGACTTTCAGCGAAGATCCAGGTGAAGCACGGCCGCGCTCAGGACAACTCATTGCCGTGCTCCTATCCCAGGTCAACCAGCCGACATTTCCAAGTCAACAGGAGTCAAACCGACCAAGACTAACAAGACGGTTACAAGTTTTCTGATGTGCACGGGCGTGCCCCATACAGTGGCACTGTCGTGCTTTACTGCAGCGTGTTCTCCTAGGCTCAAACCGACCAAGACTAACAAGACGGTTACAAGTTTCAGGAGAGCATGGATATGCCAGAGTAAACAGCATGGGCGTGCATGCCCTGGTACAGACAATTCTGCACAAAAGGACTCTATAACAGTACGCGTTGTCGAGCAAGGGCGTGCCAGAACTTCGTCAAGGGCGTGCTGGAGCTGTTTTGCCTATAAATAGAGGCCTCCACTCCACATTTTGGGCTTCCCTTTTCACCCGAGTTTAACTCACACTTCAGCCACCTTGAGGGTCTTGCAAGTGACCTTTGGAGCTTGGGATCACTCCATAAACACATGTTGATTGAGAGTTGAGAGATCGATCACTAAAACTCACCCAAAACACCTTTTTTAATCCCACGTACACTCACTACTATGTGTTCTTCCAACACCAAATATAGTGTGCAAGTTGTAAAGCCAATTCTTGGCTAGATTAATTAAGTGTTGCTAGGGTGAAGACTTATCATGGTATGGATTATATAGTTTTTATTTGTTAAGTGGTGTTGTGTTCTTGTTTAATTCTTTTTACTTAAAACTTTGCTTGATGAATTAACTAACTAATTAACTAGTCTTTGGTCTTGTGGGTGTCTTGGTGGAAGTGGGAGGACTCATGAGTGTACCCATGGTGTGTAAAAACCCATGCACTTGTGAGCTAACTTAATTCCGCAAGTAGTGATTGGCCCATTTGTGGGTAGAAATACACACACTTAGTGGCTTAATCCTCTACCATCAAGATCTCACTTAGGGTCGGTACGGTCTTGATACTTGGTCCTAGTGATAAGCCAAGGCAAAATCTTGCGACTTAGCTTCATTGTCTATGTGATAGCTTTGGCGCAGGTTAAGACTTGGTGAACCCGTGTTGAAGGAAAACGGTCTTTATTTCCTTTCATCAATATACTGCCACACAGTTAATGATAGAACACTCACTTTTTAAAAGGTTAATTGGTTCAAGTAAGAGATGCACGTGTGCTGGTTAGTCACGACTCTCTTATGATATCAAGTGGTTTCTTATTCGGTCATGCTCCAACCACCAGCAAGTTGTCCATAAAAGTTTTAAGTGTTTAGATGTCTTTATTGCAATATTGGGAGGTGGATCATTCAGGGTTGGGTATACACATTCTTGAGTTGTTTGTCTGTCAGTATTGAGAGGTGAGCTTACCGGTTCGGGAGACCCTCACTTTACAACAAGAACACAGCTCGTCTTGCGATAACATTCACCTCTAGAGAATATTGTAGCAACTCCACGTTAAGCATAAGTGCGCACTTGTTCACACCACTTTATTAATTAATTACTATTAATTCGTCCCAAGATAAAGTTGGATCCCGAAGCAGCACTTTGTGTCGGTATTGATTTTTATTCTGGTCACTCTCATTCTCTTTCTTTATTTTATTTTATCTTTGTGTTTATTGAAGCAACTTAGAACTGAGTAGGGGGAGTCTATCATAGAGTTCGATACTCGGTACTGCTATTATCTATACTACGCTTGATAGGTCCACTTGCCTATCGTGTGGGTTTAGAATAGTCAGCAGATATCGTTTTACTTTTATAAATTTAAAACTTCGATAAGTGTCTTAATTTAAAGGTCTAATCTAATTACCCTTTTTCACCGAGTCTTGACACTTCCCTCAGGAAAGTGTTGGTTTTAAAAAGGACGTTTAAAAAGACCAAATCCACACGACATCAGCTACAAGCTTTCCATTCAGGCTTTCCACCACTTTCTTTGACTAGGGAAACTTCATGTTTAGGACAGCTCGAACCTTGTTAGGGTTAGCTTTGATGCTTTGCTTTCCTACAATATGTCCCAAGAACTTTCCTTCTTCAAACCCAAACGAACATTTGACAGGGTTAAGATTTAAGTTGATCTGTTTAAGGTTGTCGAACGTTTCTTGTATGTCTTTAAGCATTTGTTCTTCACTTTTACTCTTGATCACCAGGTCATCAACATAAGCTTCCATGTTTTTTGCCAATTTGGTGAGCTAAGGCTTTATCCACCAGCCTTTAGTAGGTTGCACCTGCATTTTTTAGACCAAAAGGCATCTTTCGATAGCAAAAAATACCTTTGTCATGGAAAGCAGTCTTTTCTTCGTCTTCTTCCTTCATTTGTATCTGGTGGTAACCTTTGTAGGCGTCCAGAAAACACTTGAAGGGGAAATGATTCGACTTTGAGGTCAACTTCAGGCAAAGGATAGCAGTCTTTTGGGTATGCTTGGTTGAGGTCTTTGAAGTCTATGCACATCCTCCAGGATTCGTCAGGCTTTCGAACCATAATAGGGTTAGCAACCCATGATTGATATTTTACCTCACGAAGGATTCCTACTTCGACAAGCTTGTCAACCTCTTGGCAAGCTGCCCGGCTTCTTTCAGGAGCAAGGCTTCATTTCTCCTGACAACAGGCTTGATACCAGGGGGAATTTTGAGTTCATGCTTAGCAACATCCCGTGGAATCCCAGTCATGTCGCTGGGTTTCCAGGCAAAGACATCAACGTTGTCTTTAAGCAACCCTTCAAGCTTTGCGAGTATATCTTCAAGGAGGTCTGTATTGACCCTGATCCTTTGTTCAGGATAGTCTGGGTTAATACTTAGACCCCGTTTGTCTCGTCTCCCTTTGTTTTCTTCTACCATTAACACTTCGTTGGAGGGTTGAAGGGTTGCTACCCCATTTTTGGTAGGGAATTTTGCACTCTTTAGGCTGATAGAGACGGCCATATCGAAGATGACTAGGCCAGGCCTTCCAATGATAATATCATAGCTAGAAGGTATGTTGAGAACTATGAAAGTGAATGGTTCGGTTCTTTGCATTTTACCATCAGAGAAACTGACATCAAGGGTAATCTGCCCCAAAGGCTTGAGGGGTATGTCAGCTATGCCCCTGATGGATGACTCAGCTGGTTGGAGCTTGGAGCTTTCATCTGAGCTTAGAAGATTGAAGTATTTTTCGAACATGATCTTTGTGGCTGCTCCAATGTCAATGTAAGCTCGTTGTGTCTTTGTTGACCCTGTCAAGGCTTCCACAACAAGAAGATCGTAATTCTTTTCTCCTTCCGGTGGTGGGAAACAAACACACTGGCGTTCCCAAGCTTCCAACATTTGACGTTTGTTAGGAGTTCCTGGTTCAGCTAGGACCATGTTGACTTCTTTCTTTTTGCCTTCAGCCATGTTTTCTTTAACTCTCTTCACCAAGTGAGCTAACTCCCCAGATTTAACAGCTTCCTCGATCCTTTTCTTGAGCTGGAAACGATCGTTGGTGTGATGGCCCTTCTCTTCATGGAACTCACAATATTGGTTGGAGTTTTCGTTTCTCTTGCTCTTTGGTAAGGGACGGGGAGGTCTGAAGCTGTGCTTGACTTCCTCAGTTGCCAAGATTTCCTGGGGGGTCTTTGTTAGAGCAGTGAAATTTATTGTTTTGTCTCTGGTTGAAGGGGACTTACAGACCTTCAAGATTCAGATCCCTTGGATCTTTTATCATAGGTTCCACAGCCTCTTCCCCTCGGATGTGGGCTTCAGCCTTTTCAAGGGCTTCTTCGAGGGTTCTAGGGAGACTCTTGTTGAAATCTCTGGTGAGGTATTTAGAGTTGATAACATTCATGAACCCTGCAACCTTCATCTTTTCATCAGAACCAACATAGGTGAGACCTTCTCTTTTATACCGTTCGATGAAGTTTTTAAGGCTTTCGTCATCCTTTTGTTTGATTTGGAAGATGACAGTGGCATCTTTGACACAATGTCACTGTTGAGAGAAGTTGGCCAAGAATCCTTTGCACAGATCATTGAAGGATCGAATGCTTCTAGCTGGTAGGTCATTAAACCATATACGAGCAGATCCGACCAACGTTTGCATGAACATGAGGCAACATTCAGGGCTTCCCCATTTTTTCATCCGGGCTGCTCCCAAGAATATTTGCATGTGGTCTTCAGGATCTTCAGTACCATCATATGTTTTTATATGAGAGGGCATCTTTAGTTTGTTAGGGAACTCATAGTTAGCTATTTCTTGGGAGAAACAAGACAAGCAACTAGGCTTATACGGCTGGTTAGGGTTACTTTCAATAACCCGTATCGTTGTTCCCATTTGAGTTTTCTTGGTGAGCTATTCTCTGACGAATGAGCTGCTACCAGGGAAAGTGAGACATCATTTGGGCTATCATGTGAGGCATGAGGCTGAAGCCTTGAAGGCTTTCAAGCATTGTTGTATTGGTGACTCCCATATGCATGCTCATCAAAGCACTTCGGGCCATAGGCAGGGTAGCCATGGCTTGTTCCCAGGAAGTGGGAACTGGGGGTGGTACACTTGAGATTGGAGAGTGCAAGAGCTGATCTAAGGTGAGCTTATGTCCAAAGGGTGCACCTGAGGTTTGAGGTTAAGATGTGAACAAGGGGGAAGGAGTAGGACTGGACATTCCCTATAGGTAAGGTGCATTATGAAAAGTAGGGAGAGTTGAGCTAGGTCCTGTTCCAGAGTTGGGAAGAGTGGACCGAGAGCTGGAAGGAGTGAGAGGAGGAGGAAGAGGTGGCCCTTGTGAGAACGTTGGCCCCCCCTCGTTGAAATCTAGCCGTATTCTCACTCCTTTATCCTTTTCCTTCATTACATGTTGGTTGAGGATAGTTCTTAACTACAAGAAGTTGTTTGCAACTCCCTCAGGAATCATATCTATGTGTTCAGAGGTCCTCATGGTGTTGAGGAGAGGAGATGCAACCCCTGAACAAGAAGGAGTCAGTGTTTTGAAGAGAGAGAACTTCGGGAGGTTGTACTCGTTGGAGTGCTCCCAGGGGTTGAAAAGGACACATATTTATCAGGAGAGTTCTGATCGGTGTTGGGAGAAGACTGGTTCACTTCTTCCGGGGACTCGTGGTCAGACATATCGATGAATTGGAGCTACACAATTGATTTTACAGAAGAAACAATGGCGCAGCCCCACGGTTGGCTCCAACTTGTTGCTACAAAAAATATAGGTCTAACGTTAGTTTAGAGTCCAAGGAAGGGTAAAAGGGTTAAAGGGTTTTGTTTTGACTAACGCAGGTCGTGGTGTCCCTCTACGTTGCAAAACGTAGAAGGAGGTTCCAGATTATTATGATTTGAGTGTTATGTTCTGGTTTGAGTGAGACTCAAAGCTAGAAGTGAAGTTATAAACTCAAATGAAGTGTTAGTGTGATAGAGGGAATCTTCACAAGTGTATTATCAAAGAGAATAGAAGGTGTGTAAGTGAGAATATTAGAAAAGGTGTGTTCAGATCTGAATGTGCGATCTGATTTATAGAAGAAGCATCTTCTTCTTTGAGTAGGAGTAACATCTTGATCCATGATGTAACTTGGGGACATACCACTTTTAGCCGAGGATGGCTTTGCACCTTCGGTCCGAGTATTACAGCATCTCCACTGGTGAGATATGGACAGCTGCTTGCTTTGACCGAGAAATGTGATGACAAGACAGGTTATCTTTTGATCACTGCTTTATCGACCCCGGAACCTTTGTATCCTTCAATCTTTTAAGCAATATTATGAAACGTTATTAACTTATTTTGCTTTAGGCTACCCACGTCATCAATTACCTTGGAAACTAAATAATAATAAGTTAGACACAAAACACATAGATGCAGACATGGGTGTCAATAGATATTTTGAAAAATAACTTTTGATTGGATAGTAAAGGTGATTAAGACCTGGGCAAATAAGTGAAAAACGATGCTTCATACACAAGGATTTAGAACCACATGTGTTGGTATTATTGAAGTTACCACCACTGTTAGTATTCATGGATATCAACTATTTATAAATAAACCTTACATTCATCATCACAACTATTATATTATTAGTAGTAAACCCAAATGCGTTTAGCAATGTAATAATATTTATAATAGTAATCACTAAGTCTTGTACATGAAATTAGTTGCTCATTTATATGAACTCGTACTTAGGCATCACCAAGACAAATGAAGTTACGAATCAATGATCACAACAAGAAAACAATAATAACTAAAGGCCCTAGCTTGTCCACACGTGCAACCGCATTGCTCGGTTTCACGCACTAATATTTATAGCTATAATAGGACCTTGCACGTAATTAAATAGGTCGGCTCCCGGTCTTGGAATACCATATGACTGGATGACATGGTGTGTACGATATCAAGCTCAGTTCCGTGAACCTTTCCCCTCTTTTTGTATTTAAAGTGTATTGGGGTGAACACATGTTTCAAGTAGTAGATCAGTACAATGTGATAAACCAGTCGGATGTGACAAGGTGCTCCCGATACCATTCACACTCATTAACCCAAGGGAATTGGGCCACTTAATATGTGGGTAGTACTACTTGGGGAATCCCCCACGCACAGTGGATCCGGAAGCCCGAAAAACCCTCCACTGAGATCTGCGGACCATTGTGGCATATATTTTGCTATGGGAATCTGATGTGCCGATAATTTAATATGTTTTACATATGTAATTATCCTCCTTTTGTACCTTTTTATGCTTTTATCTTTTATAAAATATAGTTAAATCGTTCCTATGAGATAAATGCAGGTTATTGGAAGCAAAAAGCAAATAGGAAAGAAAAAGTCACATCTTGAGTGGAGAACAAGCTTCTAGGGGACAACAGGGTACATGGTACAACAATCTTGTCTCCCGCATGCAAGTTTCGAAGTCCAGGGATGAAAACGACACAAAAGACAAGGAATTGAAGACTTTCAGAGCTAAATTAGATGAAGCACGACCGCGCTTCAACCATGCACGGTCGTGCACCTGTCCCAGGTCAACAAGTCAACATTTCCATGTCAACACAGGCCAAATTCAGCTTTTACAGAAGAGCACGGGTGTGCCACTTCATCAAGCACGGCCGTGCATATCAAAACGTTTTCCCCAAGGCTTCGAATCGACCAAAATGACGATTCTGGTACACAATGCAGGAAGCACGGGCGTGCCACTACATGTGGCACGCCCGTGCAAGGTACAAATGGGGACATTTTTGCAACAAGGACTCTGCAACAATACCTGCTGTCGAGCATGGGCGTGCCAAACCTTGAGCATGGGCGTGCTTGAGCTGATTTGCCTATAAATAGAGGCCTCCACCCCACATTTTGAGCATCCCTACACCATCCCATTCCACTCGAGTTTCTCTCACTCATCAGCCATCTTTAGGGTCTTGTAAGTGACCTTTGGAGCTAGGGATCACTCCATAAACACTACATGAGTTGAGAACGTGAGAGAGATCACTACAAATCATCCAAAAACCCTCTTTAATCCTCAAAACAACAACTACTATGTGCTCTTCCAACACCCAACTTAGAGTGAATGTTGTAATGCCAATCTTTGGCTAGGATACTAGAGTGTTGCTAAAGTGAAGACTGCTTTGGAATGGATTATATAGTTTTTATTTTTATTTGTTGAGTTGGTGTTTGTGTTCTTGTTTAATTCTTTTTACTTAAAACTTTGTTTGATGAATTAACTAACTAATCACTTAGTATTTGGTCTTGTGGGTGTCTTGATAGGAAGTGGGAGGACTTATGTGTGTACCCATGGTGTGTAACAACCCATGCACTTGTAAGCTAACCTAATCCCGCGAGCAGTGATTGGCCCATTTGTGGGTAGAAATACACACACTTAGTGGCTAAATCCTTTACTATCAGAGATCTCACTTAGGGTCGGTACAGTCTTTATACTCGGTCCTGGTGATAAGCCAAGACTTGATTTTGCGACTTAGCTTTATTGTCTATGTGAAAGCTTTGGCGCAGGCCAAGGATTGGAACCCGTGTTGAAAGAAAACGGTATTTATTTTTTTCATTATTATACTGTCGTTCAGTTAATAATAGACCAATCACTTTTTGAAAGATTAATTAATTCAAGTAGGGGATGCACGTGTTCTGGTTAGTCACGACTCACCTATGATATCAAGTGGTAGCTTGTTCGGTCATGCTCCGGCCACCGGCAAGTTGTCTATAAAAGTTTTAAGTAATTAGATGTCATTATCTCAATACTGGGGGTGGATTCTTCAGGGTTGGATGTATACAATCTTGAGTAGTCTGTTTCTCATTGTTGAGAGATGAGCTTACCGGTTTGGGAGACCCTCATTTTAAATAAGAACACAACTAGTTATGCGAGAACAGTCACCTCAGGAGAATGCGGTTGCAACTCCAAGTTAAGCATAAGTGCGCAACTTGACAACACCACTCAACTAAGTAATTACTGTTAATCTGTCGCAAAGATACTCAGATCCCAAAGCAACACTTCTTTTTTTGGTTATTGATTTCTACTTTGGTCATTCTCGCTCTCTCTCTCTCTCTCTTTACTATATTTTCTCTTATTAAAAGCAACTTAAGGCTGGGTAGGGGAAATCATGTCCTTGGGTTCGATACTCGGTACTTGCACATTTCTATACTATTCACGATAGGTACGCTTGCCTGTTGTGTGGGTTTAGAACGTTGAGCAAATATCGTTTTATTTTTATAAATTTGAAACTTGACTAAGTGTCTTAACTTAAAGTATTATCTTAATTACCTTTTTCATTAAGTCCTGACACTTCCATCGGGAAGTTGTCACTTTTAAGAAAAAGATGTTTAAGTGACTTAATCCACACGACATCAGAATCCATAATGGGAGTAGATGGATTTAGTGTTAGGTTTGAGGTGTGACTTGTACATCACCAGTGTGAAACCATGGGAACTTGGTAACTTATTTTTGAATGGTAAACTTGTTTTGGACATGATAAAACTTATTATAAAACCTGTTAAATGCACACACGGACTCACCAACATATTTCTTGACCCAAACTATTTTTAAGCATGCATTTAGGTACAGCTTATGGATGGAAGGCGAATGTGAGGTACATGATACTAGCTACGGATTAGAGATTTACATGTTAGAAACACAAACTTATGGATCGTAGATGATATCGGTAGAAGAGTCAAGATACAGGGGTTGTGGTATTGTGGATTTAGAGCTAAGCTTGGTTAAGGATTGGATTGACTAACGGACAACGCTTCGACAATTGCTTCAACGACCGCCGCGATCCGTCCCTACATTAGTTGTTAATTCATTTATTTAAGTTGCATAGATTTATTTTTGAGACTAGAATTTGTATTAGACATTAAAAATAATAATTGTTACTTCCGTTGTGCAAGTTTGACATCAATCTGTATTTCGTCCAGCCCCTCCCTGGTCGAGGTGTTACACTAAGTACCAGAAGTGCAGGTCAATTATTCAAATGTTCCCAATGTGAAAGATTTTACAAAGCAAGATTCCTCAAACCATCCAACTAGGCAATCAAGCCTTTGTTTGCTCAAGAATGCTAATCAACCAAGTAGTTAAGAACCCATAGAAGTTAGTGATGAGATTGAAGCTTCAGAGGATCAAGAGGGTCAAAAAGATGATCATGTGGATGTTGTTGAGAAGTTGCCTACTGTTTCAAGCAAGAAGGTCAAGGGGAAAGGTAAGAAGGCTGTTGTGCCCATTCCCAAAGCCGTTGTGTTGAAAAGTGTTGAAGGTTTTCTGAGCACTGAATGTGAAGAGGTGTATATTCTGGGTTGAGGTGTGAAGGTGAGTGACAATTTCAAGTCCTCTACTTTTTGTGAAGATGTGTTAGCCCACTTTGCTCCTCTGAATGTTAGGGATTCCCTGGAGAATATGGATGATGATCTGTTGTTATCCAAGATGACGATGGGAGCTTGCAATTTTACTTCTATGCTTCCTGAGGGGGTTGCAAGGCTTAGGAAGAGATGTTGGAGTATCAAGAGTTTTCAAAAAAGAAAGAGAAAATGAAGGCATCAATCTCTGCCCTGAAGAAGGAGGTTCAGGGCTTTGCTGAGAAGGATAAGACACTTGTGACTCTAATTGATGAGCTAAAAAGGAAGCATGAGGTTGAGAAAAAGAGGCACGAATATGAGAGGGCAAAGGTTGAGGCAAACATGGCTGCACTTGAAGTTCAACAGAAAGCCTTTCAGGAGGAAAAAGGTGGATTGAAGGCTTATCTTGCCCAAGCTTCTAAGGACAACCAATGGTTGATTGAGCATGGTTTCCAACAGGTTGTGACTTATTTCCTTCATTCTTCTTAATTGAACTCAGCTTTGGGAGAGGTTTACACAAAGCTACTCAATCATGGGAAGCAACACTTCTCAGCAAAGCCCTGAACCTCCTTCTTCAGGGCAAGATAATCAAGGAGTTGGAACTCACCTACACTTCCTTTCTCTTGGCTAAACTCACAGCCGATCATCCTCCCACCAAATAACTTAACCATTTTCCTTCCAAGCCACTATAATCAAGGAGTTGGAGCTCACCTAGGAGGCTAAAGATTCAAGCATTCGGCAACATCTTGCATACACTAGGTACATTATCAATCACTATAGTCACTAGCTACACTCGGCCCTACAATGTTCACCCAACATACCTTTGATCCTTTATAATCAGTCACATACACATATAGATCATCACACATTGCACCACTTATGAATAATCCGCTTAACAATGATCACATTATCACAATGCCTCATTATTTGTTATAACGATCAGTTTCCAAGTCGAAATGGTGGGCTAAGGGATGGTAATTATCATAAACCAAGAAGAAATGACCAACTAACAATCGGTTTTTTATAAAACAAAACTCTTTCGATTGATGTTCAAAACTAAGACTTATAACGAATGGTTTTAATATCGACTTGGTCACAAAATCTACCAAAACACCTTGTAAACCTTCGATTATATCTTGACAAGCATAGATCAATCCCTATTGATTCAATCAAACATCGAATTCAAGACTTATAGGAAGCATTGTTTCGGCTATGACTGCTTAACATGTGTTAACATAGGCGGAAACATGTGTTAACTCTATGTTGGATTTAAAAGGGTTATTATCTATGTTAAATTATGTTTTTTTTTTTCAAAAACCATCCACACATGATGAATTTGGGCCAATTTATAGCCCATAACGATACGTGGGGTCCAATTTGTTTACAATGGATACCATATTTTAACAAAACGCCAAAGTCCTGGAATTAGGTGTTTTACAAGGCACTAATGATTATCACATGCACAAAAACATGGCCCACATACACTAAACACAAGGGCCCACGAAGTCGGGTGAACAACTTGTATGATAAACAACAAAACCGTATGACTTACTCTGTCCCCAATGATCATAGGGTATCATCTGGACATTAGCCATCTCACATTGTCAGCTTTACTAGACCACACGTGACATTATCAGGTGAGTTTCACGGCCCCATTTTACGGCTTTTTACATTTTTTGGGGATAAACATGCTACAATTCAAGTACAATTTACAATTGTGTGTTAATTCTATCATGACTGCCATGTGGAACATGAGACATTTGGTTCATGAGCTCATTAGTCCTCGTACTACGTTTACTGTAACCAGTAGCTATCAAAAGCCATGGAACACTTTAATAGATCCATTGGGTTGACACTCTCACTCTTGGTTAGTCTCTCTAACCGGTTACATACAAAAGAGTGTTAGTGTTCTACTATGCATACATTGTCTTTAGTGTACAATGCACGAGGCACAACAGTCAAGAGGTTTGGTTATGGGACTCATGGTTTGCACAGTGATCATTTGCTTAGCTAGCTCATGATTGGTCATACACGAATTACACAAGCATTTTACTTAGTACATTCAAACCTGTGAACTCACCGACATTATTGTTGCCAAACCCTTATGCGTGTTTTTCAAGTAACTAATGACGAGCAACAGAGATTTGGGAGAGGGGTTCGAGCATGCACTGGGCGGTACCTCTTTGGAATGGGCTTTGTCAGTCACGTAATGTTTTAGCTTTAATATCATGAATTTTCAGACACTATCTTATTTTCCAGACAATGTTGTGTTGGTTTGAATAATTTATGACAATATCCATCCTATGATGGTACTATTTTAATAAAACCGTGTGTTGCTTGAACCTTGTGTTTGAAAACCTTTCGAGGTCGCATTCCCGTGTTTCCGCCTTGGCGGGGTGTGACACTGGGTGACACATGTACTGTAATAAAATGCATAATATACTACGGGAATTGACAAAATGGTGAGAGTATGTATGGATCATGACCTGTGATTTTGGCGGGTCTCACACTTCTCGTAATTCTTTATTGGGTAAATTGCATTTTTAGAACTTGTTTATTGTTGGAAACCCCCTATTGTCACCTTTGTGGTGTTTTTGGGCATTTGATATCAATACATGAATCAGTCTAAGATATTACTCACTCCATCCCAATTTAAATGTCCTTCTTTCCTTTTTTGTTTGTCCCAAATTAAACGTCCCTTTCCAAAAATAGAAATGTAATTTCCAGTTTGGCCCATACAAACAAAAGATTTCTTATGATGTGTGTTTTTTAACATGGGACATTTAAATTGGGACGGTGTCACACCCCAACCGATGGCGGAATACATCGGGGCGAGACTTAGTGGTAGATTGTTCAAAGACTTCATGACACTAGATTTTGTGACAATATAGTTTAAAGATAGAATTTCATTTATTGTCTAAAAATAGAAATACAAGTAGTTCATATAACGAAAAATACAACAACAAGAATATGATAACTTGAACTAGAGTGTGTTTCTATGTCCAATCCTAAGTAGATTTCTTGAATGTCCTGCAACAAATATTTCCTGCAACATGTATAAAATATCCGTCAACACATAAAGCATTGATGAGCATACTAGTTTTGACATACATACATAGTATAATAAAGTTTTGCTTATAGGCATATGCAAGAGAACCATACAAACGGCGACTAGCCACCAAGAATTTTGCTTAACATGACCCATGTAGGGGGCGGATAGCCAATCCTATAGCGCTATACATGCAAGGTGGGTTGTCAACTATATGAACATTTGTATGTTAGAGTAAATAATTCTACATAGCATAGCGTATAAGCATATAATAGACTTTAGATTGCGCATGATAGAATTTAGAATATGATAGACTTTAGACTAAGCATAATAGATTTTAGAGTTTAAAATCGTTTGAGTTTAATAGTGATACATATTGAGCCCCAAAGAATAAAGGATAAAAGGGGGACAAGTATGAACTCACCTTAGGGTGCGTTAATAAGATTCTCAAAACGGGTCTTGGAGAAATGAAGACTTTAGCTCCGAATAACTAGAATTAGAGAGGAAAGCGTTTTAGGTTCAAGAGTTGGATTATTAAATTCAAGAGAGTCAAGCAAGCCTTTTAGGCGAACCAAAACACAAACCACCATAGAGGTGATTCGGATGGTCATAAGAGTCAAGCAAGCCTTTTAGGCGAACCAAAACACAAACCACCATAAAGGTGATTCGGATGGTTATGAGAGTCAAGCATTGGTAAGGTAGCGATGTATCCACAAACCTTTCCGAGTTATTAGATTAGTAATGTTTATATAATTTAGTATTTATATAATATAACTTAGGAAGTAGGGTATGGTGACTTAGTTTGGATGAGCCTTGGCCTTCCTTTTGTCAACCATGAACCATAACACAAGTCCCTCCATCATTGAGTTGTTGGTGAACTTGGTTGGTATTATTAACAACCTAGTGCATAAAAGATAATAGAAGATAACCACATTTGAGGCCTCAAATTGGTGCCCTACTCATGTTTATTTGCCATGGCAAATAGGAGAGAGGTTCTAGAGGTTTACTCAAAGGGTTTGAAGAAGAGGAGAGTGAAGAAAGTAGAAGAGAGGGTGAAGTGAGAAACTCACTTATTCTTGAGAGAATTCTTGAGAGATTTGGAAATTTAGAGAGGATTTGGTGTAAGGAGGGTGTTTAGGAGTTGAGGGTATGGGGTATCTATAGGTAGGGTAAGTTAGTTAGGTATTAATGGGAGTAATTAGGGTGGTTGGGAGGAGTTTAGGTGGGGGTTGGATTTGTTTATAATTGTTGATATCTTAAAAGAAAAGAAAAAAAAATAAAAATAAATAATAAACATACGAACGGCAATTTTAAAATAATGTTGTTGTTGCCATTTGAAATAAATTCAAATGTTGTCATTTGAAATAAATTCAAATGATAATCACGTTTCCCATTTAATTTTATACTAGTGGAATGCCCGCGCGTTGCGGCGGGTGTCCCGATTGACATCTTATGAAACGCGGCACTCATTTTTGTTAGTAGTTTATGTTAGTTTTAACGTAATATTTGAAAAAGACGGTGATTAGATTATGTAATTAAATTTTACTTTGTATCTGTATCCGTTCATTTTATTTTTTATATCAATAAAATTTGTCGAGGTTTTAACTTCTTTCACAAAAAAATAAACTTTCACAATTAAAAGATAAAAAATGCCATAAATAGGTAACATAGATGAGAAAACCAAAACACTCAACTATGCACATTATCTCTGTGTAGAATATTCACTTGGAAATTGTGATTTTGCGTCCCTTACCCACATTTTTTATGTAGAGGTAAAACACCATTATTATTATAGTACAAGTGGATAATGCAATAAGGGGTATTATAGGGAAGTTTTACATGACATATAGTATTTAAAGCATGAGACTCTTGACATCCCATCTTAAAATGTGTGTATAATTACTTTTCTAGACATGTCTCCTCCTTAATAAGGTAACATAGAATTAAATTATGTAATTAAATTTTACTTTGTATTAGTTTTAACGTAATATTTGAAAAAGACGGTGATTAGATTATGTAATTAAATTTTACTTTGTATTTGTATCCGTTCATTTTATTTTTTATATCAATAAAATTTGCCGAGGTTTTAACTTCTTTCACAAAAAAATAAACTTTCACAATTAAAAGATAAAAAATGCCATAAATAGGTAATATAGATGAGAAAACCAAAACACTCAACTATGCACATTATCTCTGTGTAGAATATTCACTTGGAAATTGTGATTTTGCGTCCCATACCCACATTTTTTATGTAGAGGTAAAACACCATTATTATTATAGTACAAGTGGATAATGCAATAAGGGGTATTATAAGGAAGTTTTACATGACATATAGTATTTAAAGCATGAGACTCTTGACATCCCATCTTAAAATGTGTGTATAATTACTTTTCTAGACATGTCTCCTCCTTAATAAGGTAACATAGATATATATATATATATATTAAAATTGAAAGTCTTATTATTAAAACGTATATATTTTATTTTAAAAAAATAAAATAAATATATATTAAGATCTTAACTAAACGAGTTTCTAGCTAAATTGATTAGGATAAATTATATTGACGACTCGTCAAGAATTGGTAGAGGTAACATAAAAGAAGCGAATAAATGTGAACTTGGAATTTGTTAGTATAGAATTTAAAATACATGAAAAGTAAAAATCACGCGATGTTACAGTCTCCCCTACTTTAGGAAATTTCGTCTCGAAATTTAATTAAGATACAACCTTATGAAAAATGGTAGGTGGTTTGATATGGGTTTAATAAGAATAAAAACTTGTTAGTTTATTATGTGTGAGTCAAATACTATATCTAGTGGTTGTGCGATAATATGCTCGTAAGAGGAATACTTTTAAAATTTTAACCCAAGCCTATACGTAGAAATTTGAAAGTTTAACCAGCTAAAGCATTTTTTGTAAATAGTAAAATAAGGGGTACGTATAAATAGGTTTGTATATGGAGTTGATGCAGCAAGTTTTGGAAAAGTAAGTAAATATACAGTATAGCATACATGAAATAGTAAAAAAAAAAAAAATCTTGTGAAGGTAGGTAAGTATATTGTGTATAAGAAATAGTAAGAATTTTAGGGAAAGTAAGTATTTATACGGTATGAAATAGTGAAAATTGAAGGTAGGTAAGTATATTTGTATAACATATAGAAATTTTTGGGAAAATAAGTAGTTATACAGTATATCATATATGAATTAGTAGAATTGTTGGCTTGTAAAAGAGGTGTCTTTGGGTAATTGGGGGAATAGTAAAAATGTGAGCATAATGAGTGACTAGATGTGGGAATGAGTAGTATTTAGTAATAGATATTTGGTTTGCACAAGGTCAAAAATTTTGTTAGGAAAAACTTTTTAGAAGTGATTAAATAAACGAGAAATTGGACTATCTGGAAAACAGCTTTTTGGCGAAATAAATAGTAGTTATTTAGTTTTGAAATCCAGTATATAAGTAGTCAATAAAATATAAGAAAGTGAGAGGCAAATCTTGTTTTAAATGTATAAATACTTTTAGAGGTTAAGGCCAAAGTTTACGGGACTTAGAACGAGATTCTTGATAATGATAGGATTGTTGATTAAGCAAGGAAAGGCAAGAGGAAGGAAACGAAGTTGATGGGGATTACAAGTATAGATTATTCATAGCAAGGATGATGTTGCATAGTGAAAAGTGTGGTTCAAAACAAGGTTATGGTATGCATAAAAGATAAATAATGCAAGCGTAATTAGACTAGCAAACTATAACATAAATGGTATCACAAAAGACAAATAACATAAGTGTTGGTTAAAATTTTAACTCGACACCCAAACTTCGAATAACTCTACTTTTGGTAGTATGACAGGACATTTATGTATAGGATGTACCGGCGGCGTATCCACCATGCCGTTATCATACCTCATTCGTGTTGTTATTCAAGTCATGATAGGTTACACACACTTGGACTCGTTATGTTTTCCATTCGCCAATTTTTTTGTAATTACGTGTGCACCCGTAATTCGTCCAATTGTCGTATGGTCCACATAATTTGTCTTAGTTATGTGTGGGTCGCTAGTGGACACATAATACTTATACACAAAGGAAAAGACATTAAACAGTTTTGATGTTGTAAACATAGCAAGCACATAATATGAAAGGCATTAAGCAAATTTTTTGATGGTGTTAACCGTACGTGTTTTTGGTGTAGATATATGGTTTCATGACATAATGGTGTAGGCTTATGCATTTGCGGTTACGTTTAGTTGTATAAAATCAAGCAAAAGTATGGACAATTGGATTCTTAATGAAAACGTTCACGCGTAAGATGTTTTCACTAAGAGTAACATAAAATTCGAGTTCATTACAAATTTAGTTTATGGGTACGCGAGCAATTTTAGCTTTTCAAGATTAAGAGTCAAGTTTTATGGTAGAAGAATTTAGTCTGTTGGATGTTAAAGAAAAACGGATTTAATTAAAGTGGGGAAAATTTAGTGTAAAAGTCTCACCGAATGTGGACGTTTGATTTAATAAAAATCCATTTTATTAAGCGAGGAAAATAGTTTATTGGGAATTTTAGTTTGGCTTTGGTGAGTATTTTGACTCGTAATACGAATTCAAGAGAAAAGGTTTTGGGATTATAAAGGAGTAGGTTGTCTGATTTAGCGTGTCTTTTGCTCACAAGTCCTGTTTGCAAAAAAAAAATCTTTTGTTATGGGCGACATTGGGCGTCCTGAAAGCAAAATTTATTGTAAACACTTTTACCATTTAAAATCTCGTTTGTCATACAGACTCGACGCACACATTTGTTAGTGGTTTGAAGGTGAGGATTTTATAGAAGAATAGGCATCCTCTTAGAAAAATTTGTTCAAAAATTTTGAAAAAGTTTGTGAGCGAGAAGAAAAGGGTTTTGCGATGTTTGAATTTTGCCGATAAATTATGATTCTAAGCTAGGATAACAATGATATTTCATAATTCATAAAAGAACATTTTACATTCAAATAACAATCTTGAAAACATTACATAAGGAAATTCCATTTTTAAAGAAAGATCAGTCCTCGTTAGTGTGGTGAGTGGGTCTTCTCGCATCGTAGATTACCAAGGCAAGTCTTGGGCATTGATTGCGCTCATGAGTTGGGTTGTTGCACTCGGAGCATATCCATCCATTGTTGTAACACCCCACCCATAACCCGGGTGATCATGCACAATTGATACCACGCTTACAGCGGAAGCAAAACTAAACTTTCATTATAACTTATAACATCCGAGTACAAAACATTATTTATTTACAACTCTTAACAACTAAAAACTTCATAGTCTCTAGGCTTCACTACTGCCAAACGGGTTCTACAGCTGTCCTCATGGTTCACCTGAGATAAGTATACTCAAAACGACGTCAGTATATTACTGGTGAGCTCATGCTATACAATTGACACAAAACATCACATTAACATTTATGCATACACAATATGGGTTATGACTACCGTACTGGCTATCCCATAACCACTGTACAACTGACACACTGACCCCCCAGTAGTGTCACCACAGCCACCTATAGGTATGGAATCCGTTACTGAGCGCATGGTTACTCCATACTGGACACCCCTGGCCCTATTTCAGCTTTTCGTAACGTACCATTAAGCATACAAGGATCCTTTATACCCCCATAGATATACGCATATTGCAGCATTCCCATTTATTACCAGTTTTGACAGGACGAGTATACTATCACAGTTTTATAAACAAACATGATAACTCACCTGTTCAACGATGTTTAACAGTTGTTCAACACTTGCTAGTATAGCCAGGTAATATCTCAGTGTCCTGACACAATCACATAATTCTAGGTTAGGTAATGGTACGCCTAATTATTATTATGGTTGAATATTGGTTAACGCTACCTTATTTAAGCATGGGTGATCAGTCCATGCCTAACTAAGGTTAGGCTACCCAACACTCACCTCTAATAATAACCTTAACACCTAATAATAATAGTAAAAGAACTTAACCAAATATAAACTTAGGCGAGACTATACCTGAATACTATCTACGACAATTTGATATAGAGTCTTTTCTACTCTTGCTCCAAAAAGAATAATATGATCTAAACGGATACCCAAGATTTGCGATCCTCAGTTTTAGGGAGTTTTCATTAATTTTGAAATATTTCAAATGAACTTATCTATACTATTTATAGAGAATATATATGCAGTTTATGTAGTTCGTAAGCTTCCTTCGCGAAGAAGCTTGCTTTATTATAAAGTTTACCTTCACCGGCTTGCTCTAGTCACACGCACACATGTGCATTAAGCTAGTATTTCTTGGTACAACACAAGTATGTCTCAGTTATTCACATGCACACACTTTTCTAGTATGCACACATGTTATGTACATATGCAACACACACATTCATGGTATATATACACACCACACGTATCTTTATACATTTTAGATACAACCACGTACAATTGATTCACATATCCAAAATTTATAACTATTATTATTATATTACTATAATTAGTTTCAGCTGCTTAACTCGTTTTTCTCGTATAACTTTTAAACTATAACGTTTTACTAAATTCCGAATATATTGTTAAGACGAGCTCATTTTTATCTACACGTCAACCTAAGTTTCATTACAAACGGAGTAACTTTTAAACTATAACGTTTTACTAAATTCCGAATATATTGTTAAGACGAGCTCATTTTTATCTACACGTCAACCTAAGTTTCATTACAAACGGAGTAGGGTTCAAATATAATATACGTTATTATTATTACTAATCGGTCTCATATATTAGCCAGGACTCATCTAGATATCTCATATTTCAAATAACCATCTTGCTCGCTACTTAGTTGTTCGACAATATATGAAATATAAATCTCATATATTTTCTTTTTGTCATCAAAACAGGGTGTTACAATTGTCTTCAGTGAATGAGGTGGTACTAGTAGGTTGTTCGGATCGTGGTTTAGCGGTGCGACGGCATATTTTGGCTAAATGACCATATGTATCACAATTGGTGCATATGTGGCATGGTGAGGATGCGGGATGATGAAATTTGCAACTGTTGCATTTCGGAAAGGTTCCATGGTATCGCTTTTTGTTATGTTTTGGTGTTGTAGGAGTTGTCGAAGTGTGGTTTCGTTTGAGGTTTTTGTGTTTTCGGCCACCCTTTTTCGTTTGTTTGGTAAGGGTATGGGTAGGGGTAGGAGATTTAGTATCTACATGGGTTGTGTTGTCCTGGATGGTATCGCCGGGGTTTGGAATCGGGTTTGTTGGTGTTTCTAGGTTAGGGAGAATCTTGACTAGTTCTTGGGCAATAAGACTCGCCACTTGGTTGAGGTCGATGTTGTTGAGATGGGAAGACATCTACGAGGATTACGCATAAGAAATTTGCATAACTGTTTGTAAATAATACGTCTTTTGAATTTATAAATTAAGTTACTAGTATTTTGGTTAACATTGAAAAGCTTGTGGGTAGGATAGATGTAAACTTTAGATAAACAGAATACATAAGCTCAAATTGTTCTCATAGATTTAGTATGCAAGTTCAAGTTACACGTATAGGACGCAAGTTTCACATTGTTCATATAGTGTAACACGCATGTATAAGCAAGTATAGTGCACTTAGTTAACATAGAGGAGTTTTGATTAATGTTGGTTTGCGATTATTAGTATTGTTTGGAGATCGCTAGAGTAGCTTAACATGCGAGTCTTGAGAGCCTTTGCGAGTAGTAAAAAAAATAAATCAATATATGTAGTGAAAACATAGTATGAAAACAACATTGAAAATAATATTAACATAAAGTGAGAGGCTTGTTTTAAGCAAGCAATTGGAGTGTTCCGAAACGGAACTAAGACTAACCAAAGTGGTTCGAATTTACCTTTGAGTTTGAAAACATGCTTTGGCCTAATAGGTGGAAATACTCTCGCCGAACTTGCGGTTAACGGTATTCACCCTTCCAGTTACTACATGTTTCTTGTCATTAGTAAATTTGAGACTTTGGCGAGATTTAAAAAAAATATCAAGGATTGAAACTAGTCGCTAAGTTGCGGATTTCACTCCTATCTTAGCGATGTCGTTTCTTTGAGTGTGGTTTGTACACTTTGCCCAACGTGGTAAGAAAATTAATTCTAACCTTCAATTGGTAAGTGTCCACTAGAACGAGAATTGTGAAATTTCCACCAAGGTGAGGATCTCACTCCTATCTTGGTGTAGTTTCAAAAACACAAAGAATTTACGCAGATTGAAAGTTATCACCAAAGTGAGGGTTTCACGCCTATTTCGGTGATTTCCTTTCGTTTGTGTTATACGAGTGCCTTCGAGTGTAGAATAATTCACAAAAAGGAAGGTAAATTTTTAAGACCAAAAGAATAGAGTAGAAGCAAGATAGGGAGAACAAGTATATTAAGCATGATAAGAGGAATGGTCAAAAAGGTTCCTAACTATAGTCTAGGTCAAACATGGCAATTTTTCCTAATTCCCTATAGTCATGGCTGTGATACCAATCTGTCACACCCCAACCGATGGCGGAATACATCGGGGCGAGACTTAGTGGTAGATTGTTCAAATACTTCATGACACTAGATTTTGTGACAATATAGTTTAAAGATAGAATTTCATTTATTGTCTAAAAATAGAAATACAAGTAGTTCATATAACGAAAAATACAACAACAAGAATATGATAACTTGAACTAGAGTGTGTTTCTATGTCCAATCCTAAGTAGATTTCTTGAATGTCCTGCAACAAGTATTTCCTGCAACATGTATAAAATATCCGTCAACACATAAAGCATTGGTGAGCATACTAGTTTTGACATACATACATAGTATAATAAAGTTTTGCTTATAGGCATATGCAAGAGAACCATACAAACGGCGACTAGCCACGAAGAATTTTGCTTAACATGACCCATGTACGGGGCGGATAGCCAATCCTATAGCGCTATACATGCAAGGTGGGTTGTCAACTATATGAACATTTGTATGTTAGAGTAAATAATTCTACATAGCATAGCGTACAAGCATATAATAGACTTTAGATTGCGCATGATAGAATTTAGAATATGATAGACTTTAGACTAAGCATAATAGATTTTAGAGTTTAAAATCGTTTGAGTTTGATAGTGATACATGTTGAGCCCCAAAGAATAAAGGATAAAAGGGGGACAAGTATGAACTCACCTTAGGGTGCGTGAATAAGATTCTCAAAACGGGTCTTGGAGAAATGAAGACTTTAGCTCCGAATAACTAGAATTAGAGAGGAAAGCGTTTTAGGTTCAAGAGTTGGATTATTAAATTCAAGAGAGTCAAGCAAGCCTTTTAGGCGAACCAAAACACAAACCACCATAGAGGTGATTCGGATGGTCATAAGAGTCAAGCAAGCCTTTTAGGCGAACCAAAACACAAACCACCATAGAGGTGATTCGGATGGTTATGAGAGTCAAGCATTGGTAAGGTAGGGATGTATCCACAAACCTTTCCGAGTTATTAGATTAGTAAAGTTTATATAATTTAGTATTTATATAATATAACTTAGGAAGTAGGGTATGGTGACTTAGTTTGGATGAGCCTTGGCCTTCCTTTTGTCAACCATGAACCATAACACAAGTCCCTCCATCATTGAGTTGTTGGTGAACTTGGTTGGTATTATTAACAACCAAGTGCATAAAAGATAATAGAAGATGACCACATTTGAGGCCTCAAATTGGTGCCCTACTCATGTTTATTTGCCATGGCAAATAGGAGAGAGGTCCTATAGGTTTACTCAAAGGGTTTGAAGAAGAGGAGATTGAAGAAAGTAGAAGAGAGGTTGAAGGTGAAGTGAGAAACTCACTTATTCTTGAGAGAATTCTTGAGAGATTTGGAAATTTAGAGAGGATTTGGTGTAAGGATGGTGTTTAGAAGTTGAGGGTATGGGGTATTTATAAGTAGGGTGAGTTAGTTAGGTATTAATGGGAGTAATTAGGGTGGTTGGAAGGAGTTTATGTAGGGGTTGGATTTGTTTATAATTGTTGATATCTTAAAAGAAAAGAAAAAAAATAAAAATAAATAATAAACATACGAACGGCAATTTTAAAATAATGTTGTTGTTGCCATTTGAAACAAATTCAAATGTTGTCATTTGAAATAAATTCAAATGATAATCACGTTTCCCATTTAATTATATATATATATATATATATTAAAATTGAAAGTATTATTATTAAAACATATATATTTTATTTAAAAAAAATAAAATAAATATATATTAAGACCTTAACTAAACGAGTTTCTAGCTAAATTGATTAGGATAAATTATATTGACGACTCGTCAAGAATTGGTAGAAGTAACATAAAAGAAGCAAATAAATACGAACTTGAAATTTGTTAGTATAGAATTTAAAATACATGAAAAGTAAAAATCACGCGATGTTACAAAATATCATGAAGTTGAGGACGAGGAATCACGCTTTATGAAGTTAGGCTAGCTTTGTAATCTTCTTTTTTAAAGTTGTTAGTTTAAGGCCCACGTATCTCATTTACATTATGTTGTTGAGTTTCATTTAAGGAAAAGAAAAAAAATCTCTTCATAAAAAAAAACTCTAGAGCATAATTGGAATTACTTCCTTAAATGAAACTCAACAACACATTGTTAAATTAAGGGGTATTGGATTTAAATAATTTAAAGTTTGGGGTATTGGCCGATAATAATCTCAACTTTGACGTTGGCTGATGTGTTGTAAAACACATCTCTTTTCCTATGTAATTTGTATACTATTTGGTCAGGTTTTATTCGTTTTATGTCGTTTTTATTATGTATTTATAATTTTAATTATTTTATAGGTGTTCGTGGAAAAGGAGTTCAAAACGAAAGAATTTTAGTTGAGACACGAACATTTGAGAGCAGGTATTCATGGGCGTTGAAGCGTAAGCGAGAAACTTTGGTCGAGCTAAGAACACCCGAAGCCGAGTCATGAGCATATAATAATAACAACAACAATAATAATAATAATAATAATAATAATAATAAATGGCGACTTATGTAATTTCACGGCCCAAGACTTTCAAAAGTCAAAAGCCTTCACACATATTAATATGGGATCACATCTTGAACAAGGGGGAGCTTGGCTGCCGCCAAGAGGCGGCACATCATTATCGAAGGGCACAATATTATTTTTCGTAAGATACATCAGCCGCAAAAGGGGTAGCAGCGGCACGAACAGCAGCTTAGGAGGTTTTTGAGGATTAATTGAAGGAGGAGGCATGGTTCAAGATTTAGGGTTCGGGTTTGATCACTAAAAATTTTAGTTTTTATATTTATTTACTTCGTGTTCATGAATATTGAGACCATGACTTTTTTTTATGTTGAACCTTTGTTTTTATTGTTTTTCATCATTATGAGTAGCTAAATCTTGAACCACTACCTAGGTCTCATATGATGATCACATGTTAATTTTATACTTTCGGTTTATGGATATTATTGAATGGTTAATGTTTTGGTAACGATTTAGTTGGTGTTTAATTATGATGTGTGTGCGTACTTAAGTCTAATTTATTATTTTTGAGAGTTCCATAAACGTCTTAGTGAATGTCTTTCATGTTTGGATGTTTATTAGGGTTGCTTGCTTTGTGTTCGTAGCTTAGTTTATGGTTTTGGTACCAAAAGCCATAGGAACTTGATTAGAGAATTTAGAGGACTTTTGTATTCTTCTATTCTTGAGACCGGGAGGTGATGGAATGTTGGGTTGTATAGAGCTTTAGGTGTTAGGTTTTGGGTGAGACCGGGAGGTGATCCTATCCTAATTGTCTTTAGTTTCTTGCAATTCCAAGTCATAGTTAACGCAATTAAATTACTCCTTTACATCTTTGGGTGTATTGGTGATTAGAGAGACCGGGAGGTGATCGAGTCATTTGAGTACCTTTACATTCTTAGTGAGGTGAGACCGGGAGGTGATCCGAGCTAGATAGCCAGTGTTTTATTTCTTAGGATTCTTTGGGTGTGTTGGTGAGACCGGGAGGAGATCTAGCACGTCTTAGGGTTTCTTAAGCTATCTTTAAATCTGGTAGCCATTCAGTTTTTCATTACCGGGAGCTGTGAGTTACATGTAGGATTCTTGACCTAGGTAGTTGCCTTCCTATCCTGATATTTTCCTCAATTATCTTCGCTGTCTATTTATCCTTATTTATTTTATTTATTTTATTTAATTATTAAAAAACCAAAAACCATTTTAAAAATCATTTATTTTAAGTCTTAGTCGAGTCTAGTTTTGTTTTCCATTAGTGTCCTGTGGGTTCGATACTTGGACTTACTTAGTATGTACTGCATTGATAGGTACACTTGCCTGTCGTGTGGTCTAGTTTAGTTGAGTCTGTTTTATATTACTAGGTGTCTAGGATAGTTTATATTTTATAGACCATACATAGCACATCATTGGCCCAGGATAATCTCAGGTTAACATGTGGGTGTCAAAAATGGACCTCCGTTAAGTCTGGACTAACTGGGTTAGTGAAAGCTGACGTGTACCTAAAGCTGACATGGCACCTAAGTTGGCATGATGACTTGAGTTTTTTTTTTAATATTACACACACTTTTGACTTTTCTTTCCAAAACCCATTCAACAATCAAACAACAAAAATGGATCGAAATCCAAAGGCATCATCAACTGCATCCATACTCACCACATCATCTTCAACTACTTCTTCATCATCTTCAACTCCACCGCCACCCCCCCCCCTCTCCTCACCTGCAACACCACCATCTTCATACCGACACCTAACTGCCTACTCACATGACCCCATAAATGAACAGATAATTACAAATTAAACAGGACAATAATCTTCTTCATCCAAATAATATCCAGCTCAGCAATACTCGTTTTTTTCGCATCTATATAAACATAACCCCTCTCTTATCCTTATCCAAATTAAACAGGATAATAATCTTCTATATAAAGCACCAATCAAACGCATCACCATTCATCGTCCCTTCAAACAAGATAATAATCTTCTAGTCCTCAGATTCCACAGAGAAGAAATAGCTTTTAGAACGTCACCGTCACCATTTATTACAGGGGACTCAAACGATGTCGTTGTAGTCACTCGATCTGAACCCTTTTATTATTATTATTATTATCATCACTCGATCTGAACCCTTTCTTTATAAAGTCTGAACTTCTCCGCCGTGTTCCGATCACAATGCCACCACCACCGTTGCCCGGTGATTGATTCAATCGTTGAGCAGATTTTGATTTTATATGGGTTTGCAATGTTGATTTGAAGATAATTGATGGCTGAGGAAGATCTAGATGTTTTTGATGGTGATTTTGTTATGGAATATTATTAATAGAGGGAGATGGTTATTAGAGTTAGGTAGAAGAAGGACTGAATCCATTTTGTGGTGGATTATGTCACACCCTCATTTTCCACTGTGGGGTTTATACCGCAAGGCGTGTGACCTACCAGGATCCCATAGCCATAAGTCATACGAATGACTCTAAATGCCCAAACCATTTAGTTCGTTATTGTGAAAACAAGTTTTATAGATAACCAAACATTCAAAATCGTTGCGGAAGCGAATTTAAAGTAAATCGTTTAACAAATAGTCTGCGCACAACAATGCGTCCATAACCACAGTAGATAATTATACATACGAAAATAGTTTAGTGATCATATCCCAATAACGCTACATGATGCATGCCCTACTCATGTTCCGAAACTAGTGTCCTGCAAAAAGCATGTTTTTTGTGTGTCAACATAAAGTTGGTGAGTTCACAAATTTAAGTAAATGCGTAGGTCTCCCAGACCACGTAAAATGAGTAATCAGCTAATTCACATGCCAGGGGTGGTTAGCCCACTCATGATAACTAATACCGGTAATACCGAACTGCTAATCTACGAGTTCCCACATAGGGGTAGTGCCTTGCGTCATTGTCTATCAACAATGATAATAATTGTTAAGTTATAGTTCACACCCATGCTCCCAGCACGATGTGAGGTTTGTGAGACCTAATAGCACTATCCACTAGTAACCCGCTTGCCATCCGACAACTCATTCGGTATTTAGAAGGACTTCAATGAT
This sequence comes from Ambrosia x helenae, assembly GCA_030844895.1. Taxonomy (NCBI): domain Eukaryota; kingdom Viridiplantae; phylum Streptophyta; class Magnoliopsida; order Asterales; family Asteraceae; genus Ambrosia; species Ambrosia x helenae. The sequence goes on from JAUTDX010000930.1 coordinate 43,847, forward strand.
AGAGTTGGTTTAGTTCATCAAGGACATAAGCATGAATTAGTGAAAGCAGATTCACCCAGTGAATAGGGATGTGTAAAGTAGTCCCAAACCGGACTATGAAATAGTTTAGAAAATGTCTCCTTCCGAGACGTATGCTTTTGAGAAAAAAGTAGTGAAACTCACCTGGTGTTTGTGCGAGAGGTCTAGCAAAGCTAGAAAAAGTAACTATTGTTCCGACAAAGGTTCCCTATGAGTATTAAGAACATATTAAGTTGTGTGGTCTTGGTTATCATACAAGTTAGGCACCCATTCTTGTGAACCACATCATTCGGTGTGGATCATGTTTTATGTATGTGAGGTTTGATCAAAAAATGTTTCATGAATCCATGTGTAATGTGTGATCAATTGTTTACCACTAGATAACATGATAGAACATATTAGTGAAACAATGTGCGCATAATAGAAGCTTGATCACTAAGTGCATATTAATCAACTTACTAACACTAGTTGAGGGCCGATCTTAATGATCAAAAGGCCTAGGTTTGGGTTCACAATGAGGGCCGCATACAAATGACTAGAAAGGGTTAGTACTTACCTCAATACTAATTGACTAGATGCGATCTTTAGAGCTTCTTGGTGGCCTTCCTTGGCTCGGCGATTAGAAGGGGGTGGTGTGGGTAGAAACCGAAGGTTGGGGAGGGATTTTGGATGAGTGTTGGTGCAAGTTAAAGTGTTCATGGACCCTCCTTATATAGTGGTTTTAGTGGCAAGTCCCAAACATCCCTTCCTAGCTATATGTTTAGAGTTTTATGCTATATTGATGCTTATACATTGGCAAATTGTCTAGTGCTTTTCTATGGGGTGGCCTTGAGTTGGCAAGCCCACCTCATCCTCCATTTTTGCTAAGGTTAACCATGATTAAGTCCTAGAGGTCTATTAGGGATATATTAAGGTGTAAGGGTGAGCTCTTGTCCTTTTGTGTTCATGCATGCCATAATGCCAACTTACAAAACCTTTGATGGTGATGGGGGGGGGAATATTCTGCCGATGTACAAGGTGGTAGAGACATAAGGGGAAGGTTGACCTATCAAGGGATGGGTTAGGAGTTTTGTTTCATTGTCTACTTTGATGTAACATGCCAACCTTCCATGACCTTGCACTCATGGTGTTTTGCGGCCGCATAAATGACAAGGGAAAGGAGGTTATAATCATGGTGAAAGTGATGTATGAGAAGTGTTCTATCTTGTCCCTTTCATAGAGGTGTTGGCCAATTGTCTTACTCAAAAGAGGAAAGCTTATCATGGTAACCACCTAGTGTAGGTATCATGTCTTGTTATCCATTTGCATGACATTCATTACTTCACTATACTTCTAGATTGATTACATCACTTAGGGAGATTAGTTGGAAGCCGAAAATATCTTGGTTGTTTCCTCCTAAGTTCGGCCAAGTACACTCTAGGTGTTAGCATGGATAGTGACCTTTCAATGCTCCAAGGATTGTCCCCATGTGTTCTTGAGAGTCCCCATCGGCCGCCATTCATAGGTGATAGGAGAGTGTTTATCTTATTCTATTTAGCAAAGGATAGAGGTCTTGGGTGATGGTGTCCGTTTAGGTCTAACCAAATAGGTATAAGTCTTAAGATAATGGTGACTTGTCTTGCTTAGAAATCGGCTACTAGAGACAAGAGGAAACTTCCAAGAGTGTAGGTATAGGTAGATAGGCGATTCATAGGTTTTTTTGGATGTATGTGTGCATGCGTTTGTATATATATATACATGTGTACATTGTCAAGTGTTTGCTTAATATAAGTTCATCTGTTCGAGTAGATGTTTGTGTAAGTTTATTCTTTAATTGTTTTAGACATAGGAACATCTAAGTAGGTGATCATGTGTCGTATGTTAACTAAGAATTGATGACAATATTAACATGTATTTATTTTGTTTCATAGGTACCATATGCTCATTAAATGATAACCCATATACCTCTCGTGTGTGCACGTGTGACTTATCTAGCTAACCTTAGCTAAGTAGAATGTAATGAATCTAGGTGCAAGTAACTAGAGTTTAGTTAAATTAGGAACCTGGAATTGTGGGGTATCACATCATCCCCAAGTTGAAAAGAACTTCGTCTCGAAATTCAGCAAGTAAACAATAAAGCTAGCTAGAAAAGTGGGTGCTTGGTTTCCGGATGTCACAGATTGCATCGTGTGTGTTGGTGAAAGTTGAAATGCAGAGTGTGTTGTTCATGTTGATAGATGAAGATGATGTTTTATTACTGTTGTTGCTATACTTAGATAAGGAAGATGAATGCCAACTCAAGTGCCACGTCATCGTTAGTGTACACGTCAGCATGCCACGTCATCTGTTCCACTAACCAAGTTAGTCCAGACTTAACGGAGGTTCATTTTTGACACCCACATGTTCACCTGGGATTATCCTGGGCCAACGTCAAAGTTGGGATTATTATCGGCCAATACCCTAAACTTTGGATTATTTAAATCCAATACCCCTTAAATTAATGGCTATTTTGAGTAATTGCAATGTTCGTTCATAAGGTTTGTCTCAATCAACAAGTCCAGTCCAACCTTGACACTTTGAGTTCTTGGTGTTTGATCTTTTCATGCTTCACGTCCCTAGACCGTAACACTGTTAACTTTTCTACTAGTTATTGTGTAAAATTATTGATGCGCCTTCATCTTCTTCTCCACCCACCACCGCCACACGTTAGGCATACTCGCCCAGCTCACAGCTCCAATCTGTCAGCTCAACACCACATCCACCTATCCCAGGACCCATGTTAGACCATCCTTTATCACAACCTAGCTTAACACAACTTTTAATAAAAATAAGAGAAAAATACAATTTTTGTCCTTTATAAACATCAAAACTATGATCTGGGTCCTTTAAAACTTTTACTTTCAGTCTTTATCCTTTATATGAAAAGTTGCCACGATTTTTGTCTTTTACACTTAACCCAATTAAAATAATCTGTTAAGTTACCCCACGTGCAATGCATGTGAGGGTATAAACGTAATTTCCACCCCATTTTAATCCCCTTATAAAAGCTGATTCAGTTTAACAAAAAACCCACATTCCATTCAAAATCAAACCCCCAATTTCTAACCCTAATTAAAATTCACAGATCAAACACACTGATGGATGAAATTAGACCTCGTTTTATTATTCGTAATCTATTACAACAAGCCGATGTTGAAGAATTATACGGTATGATCTTCCTCGACCTCGATTCAGATTTTTTCTCCAGTTTTTGTTAAACATTGGTTATCTAATGTTCGAATTCCATGCTTGCAGTTGGTTGTCGACATATATTTTCAATCAAGTTGCATCATGGTGGTGTGTTTTCAAAATTTCCAGGACGGATGTACGAAAGAGGGTTGGAAGACATTGTAGACATGTTTGACACCACCCAATAAAACGACATTGGGACCCTGAATAAAACGACATTGGGACCCCTGAATAAAAAAAATTGATTTTGATAATATGAACAACTAATTATAGCTTTTACATGATTTTTTTTACTGTCCAAGACGTCGACCTGGGTTTCTTACTGTCCAAGACGTCTTCACAACTGCTACACCACCACACCAGCAGAAAACCATGATCGACGTGAGGATCTTTTTTAGGGTTTGTTTTGGGATCGATTGTTTTGTTTGGGTGAGGATCAATAATTTAGGGTTTGAAAGAATTTGGGGGAGAAAGCAATATGAATCAGATTTATAATGGATTAAAATGGGGGGGGGGGGGGCTAACATTACGTTTGTACCCTCACGTGCATTGCACGTGGGGTGACTTAACTGATTACACTAACTGGGTTAAGTGTAAAGGACAAAAATCGTGGCAACTTTTCATATAAAGGATTAGACTGAAAGTAAAAGTTTTAAAGGACCCAGTCCATAATTTTGATGTTTATAAGGGACAAAAATTATAATTTTCTCTTCTCTAAAATAATTTATCTCTTTCAGCTGAATCCAACCCTACTCATTTTTTTCACACATATTCACAATTTAACTCAACCAAAGTTTTTTTATTAAATTAGATAAGTGAGTCAATGTAGCTCGTTAGGCTTGTCGAGCCTTATCGAGCTTAGTGGTGCAAACGAGTCGAGCCGCTCGCAAGCTACTCGTGCTCGGCTCAGTAAAAAGCTCGAAACAAGCCGAGCTTTATCGAGCTCGAGCCGAGCTTGAGCCTAAAATAAAGCTCGGTTATTTATCGAGCCCGAGCTCGAGCCTGACATGTGGAGCTCGTTAGGCTTGTCGAGCCTTATCGAGCTTAGTGTATCGTTATTTTTTAAAAATATTTAATAATATTTACCACTCATTTAAAGTTGTTTAGTAAATGAGCCGGAGCTCGAGCTTCACTTATCAAGCTCACGAGCCTAAACGAACTATTATTTATATTATTTTTATTTAATATATTAATTAAAAGATAATAACCGAGCCAAGCTTGAGAAATTACCGTCGAGTCGAACTCAAGCTTTGAAAACAAAGCTCGGATCGAGCCAAGCTCGAGCTCGAGCTCTTATAAGTTAATCGAGCTCGAGCTCGAGCCTGGTCGTGCTCGGGCTCGGCTCGACTCGTTTGCACCCCTAGTTGTACCCCACTTTTTTTTTCCTTTTTAACCCTAATGCTTTTCATATGTTACAAATTTGCACAAAAGATTTCTTTTCATTTTTAACTCTAATACCTTTCCACTTTTAACTTTGGGTCTTTATACTTTTTATCTTTTACAATTTTTCATTTAACGTTCGCTCTAGATTTTACAAGTTAACACGCTGCAACATGCTTGTGTGGTTCTAGTTTTTTGCATCTATTTCCCTTTTTTAAGGATCCCTCGTAACGTGTGAGTACTAAGTCTACTTAGTTATTCTTTTGTATGTTTTAGATTTTGTTCTAACTTTTGTGCGTCACCACGTGGCGAGCGTTTGTTGCTAAACGTTTTTAATGTCTATTTTCCGTGTGGTTACTATAAAGCACGAGTCCAACACCCCTTCAACACACGGTGCACGATTTGCGCCCCAATGTAACGAGAAGAGTTTATTGCTAGTTTAATTAAATTAAAAAGAATTTAGATAAGAAAAGGGGGTAAATATGTTAGTTAAGTAATACACAAGGGGGAAATCCGGTAAGTTTATTGATGGACAAATAATAAGGCATGGTGGTACAACAGTTGAAACCCTAATTATCATAATCGGGAATGGCCGTCTTCAACGTAGTGCAGAAGAGGCGGAGAGCCGCCATAGCAGAGCGGAAAAGAGCGTTGCACGGTGACCCTGCTACTGGAAAGCTCAAGCATAAGCCCCAATACACCACTCTTTCCGGCAAACGTCAGCGAAAGCTTATGAAAAAATGGCGCCGGGTATCTTTTCTTTTATTCTTCTTCACTTTTTGCTTATCTTATTATTATTATTATTATTAATGTACAAATTTGGTTACTATACTTTGAACAGGACCAGAAAGATGCTATGGAAAAGGGGCTTATTACCATGGAGGATATTGAGATGGCTGTTGCTGATGGTATGTATTATCATTCTCTACTTACACTCCCTCCCTTTGCTTCATTTATTTCAATAGACCTACTAATTCCTTCATTAGGAAGCTTTTAGGTGTAGATAACCCAACCCATGTTGTTAGGTGACAAACTTATATTATATCCCTTACACTTACTGCATAAACATATGCAAACATGATCAGGCCAGGCTATTTTTAGCTGTTATAGGCTGGTTTAGACTTGTTTTACCCTGTTTCAAATTACCATTTGAAGCTGTTTCAGACTGGTTTGTTTTTTTAAAGGTTTAGGCCGATTTTTACACCGTGCATGTGTGCCTAGGTGACTTGACTTGACTTGACTGGCCGCCTAGGAACACACCTTTGTCAATATAGATAAGGGAAATTGTCTCAAGACACCCATAAATCTCAACTAAAATGACATGGATTCTTACCTACTATCACATTCTTTTAAGAATAAAATTCAAGGAGAGCAGATGTTGTTGATCAGGCAATGTGACCCTAAATTTTGCCCAAGTGACCTGTTTGGTGCACTTGTTTGAGCTATGAAAATTAGAGACATACAGACAGATATATATCTGATTACTTTAACTAGGTTCACAATGAAAAAAAGTTGCAGCATTTTTTTTGGCTACACTAAAATATTATTAGAAATAAAATTATAAAATGTTGACCTAGTGAGCAGGTCTACTCGCCCGAATCGACTAATGACTTGTTTTAAAATGAACCCATTTCCTGTTGCACAGTTTTTGTTATGCTAGCTCTAGGCTAGACTATGAGGAAAGCATATCAAATCTCTTACCTATCTGTTTACAGGGTCAGGGACATCATCTGAACAAACCACTAAATCTCCTGTAAAAATCCACCTGAAAAAGAGTTTGAAAATTAGGCCGAAGCGATCAAGCAAGAAAGACAAAAAGGGTAGGTGGTTTTGAAGCTTATATCTGTAATTTGAATGTCTTGGTTTGTATTACATACTGAGTTTGTATATAATGATTTGTAGGTAAGAAGAAAGGCAAATCAGCCACAGAGGCTTCATCAGATGTGATGATGGAATGATTAATTAGAAGTTGTTACTATTCAAGATTAAGAGTTCCTTTTTAAATCATGTTAATGTTGCTCTTAAATGTTCTTAGATTTAGCTACGCTAAGTTTGTTTTTGTCTATCAAAGATGTAAGGAGGCTGAATCTATTTAAAGTATGACAAGAATGTTTTTAAAGTTGAATCCCATTATATTTGACTATTTGAGCTATCAATTTAAGCTCAAAGGTAAGAGAATGCCTTGACCCCAGGGCCGACTCGTGATTTTTGGGGCATAAAAGCGAAATAAAATTTGGGCTTTTTCAAATCAACTGCTCAGCTATTAGGGTATAAACGAGCTTTTGATAAAATCATGTGTTCAACTATTATGGAATTTATAGGATAAAATATAAAGAGTAAATGACCAAATTCGTCCCTGAAGTTTGGTTAATATTGATAGATCTATCCAAAATAAGAATTTTTGACACATATGCCACTAAAGTTTGAAATCTAGTGTTAAATCTGTCCAATTTTCTAACTTTGTTAAATACCAACGTTAAATCAGGGGCATTTTGGTTATTTTCTATTTCTTAATTGCCAAATTCGTCCATGAGTTTTGTTTCAAATTGCTAAATCAGTCCAAAATGAGAATTTGTAATGAATTATATATGATTAAAACAAGATAAATATATTAAAGGGAAAGTATAAATTGAAAACCCCCTTGAGTTAAGAAAACTTTGAAATCCATGTAAAAATCATTTAAAAAAAAAGGTTTTTTTTTTTTAAAAAAAATTACACAAGGTAACATACATGTATTTAAGTGTTTTGTGCCAAAAGAATTTAAAAAGCGTCGAGGGAATTTTTTTTTTTTTAAAATAAACAGCGCAAATTTTGTAACAGCGCTGGTAACTATGTTAGAAGGCAGAAAATATATGTTAACAGCGCTATAACATATGTTAACTGCTTTCTAACATATGTTAACAGCGCTGTTACAAAATTTGCGTTGTTTATTTTTTTTAAAAAAAAAATTCCCTCGGCGCTTTTTTAATTTTTTTTTGCCCAAAATGTTCAATAACATGTATGTTACCTTGTGTAATTTTTTCAAAAAAAAAGTTTTTTTTAGATGCTTTTTACATGGGTTTTCAAAGTTTTCTTAACTCAAGAGGGTTTTCAATTTATCATTCTCCATATATTAAATATGATTAAAAATATATTTTGGAAATAAAAATATGCAAAATGTTATTTTGGGTACAAACATGATTCTATAAAATTTTGGGAATTTTTGGATACTTATAAGTATTTTTTTAAAGGAGCTTTGCTTTTCTAAAATACACGTAACATAAAGAAGATGAACTAAATAAAAAAAATGTTTGGGATCGGGTTCGAACCTGGGTGGCTGGCAACAACAGTAGAATCTTGTTTATACCCAAACCTCATACTATCTACTCTACTGCTGCTTCTTAGTTATTTGTTAACTTCGATTCGTATATAGCATAACTAAAAATGAGAGTCTGTTCTCATTTAGCCTAACTGACAAACCCTAAGCCTAAACATGGATTAATTGATCGATCAAATGGTCATGAAAACCGACCAGATCATAGGGCTTTTGTTACTTAGTCAAAGCCAACATAAACTACAAAATAAAAATGAACTAACTATGAATATTCGATGCGTATTGGTCGTTCAAGACGGACGATTTTGTTACTTGGTCAAAGCCGACATAAATGACAAAATAAAAATGAACTAACCAAGAATATTCGATGCATATTGGTCGTTCAAGAGGGACGATGGTCTGGCATGAACAGTCGACGATTTGAAGCCTGATTTTGTTGTTTTGTTGAGAGGTTTTGGGTAATGAATCACTCTATTTTACATTTTTTTTTTGAAAATATATGTTAATCATATTTAATGTATTTATCTTGTTTTAATCATATATAATTCATTATAAATCCGTTTTGGACTGTTTTAGCAAGAAAAGAAAAACATTAATGACTGGTATAGCAACAAATTCTCATTTGAGACTGATCTAGCAATTTGGAACAAGCCTCATGGACGAATTTGGCAATTAAGAAATATGAAATGACCAAAATGCTCATGATTTAACGTTGGTATTTAACAGAGTTAGCAAATTGGATGGATTTAGCACTAGATTTCTAACCTTAGTAACTCATGTGTCAAGAATTATTATTTTGGATGGATCTAGCAATATTGACCGAACCTCATGAATGAATTTAGCCATTTACTCTAAACGAAATTATAAGAGTCTAAACTCAAGTATAGGTTTTTTTTTTCCTTTGTAAATAACAGCCCAAATTTACCCAGTGTATAAAATTTCAAAGATGGGCCCAAAACGGTTGTTTCATTTAGATTGCCTTTGAGCGGGCCTGCTTGATAATGCAAATAGATAGAAGAATTTATCTCAAACAAACACACTAATAAAGCATAAAACAAAATATTACGTAGCAATACTTCCCCTTAATTCACTTTTTGTCCTAGCTCATCAAAATCAAGCATCAATCTTTGTCGTGTTGTTAAGTAAGGTTGTTTCTCATCTTCTACTTGGATTACACAAAGTTGTTTCTTCTTACACTTATACCTTAGAAGAAACTTTTGCGTGCAGAAAAAGCACTCTTCATTTGACCAATTTAACTTGAGTTCCTCCAAACACTTTGAGTTGTAAGCAATGAGTTTAACAGTTGGTGAGTTTTGTTGTGAAGGGAAGTTTGGAAATATGTGTTGGTGGTGTCATTAGTCGTGGTTGTTGGGGATCCCCTCTCCACATCTTTGAGTTAATTCAAACAGGTTCAAGTTGTTGAAAGCTTTTATTCTCGCTAGCCCAACTCGTGTAAGGTTCGAGACTTGAACATTTTCACTAGTCCTCTTATTCCGGGTTTTTACCCTTGACATATAGACTATTCCATTGATCTTTTGTCTTCGTGTGGGGGAGAGCTTTGGCGGTTAAATGCTACCCTAGGGATCTCTAAGTGGGAACACAGGATTTTTACAAGAGATGGAACGAAGAATGAACCAGTGATCAAAAATCAGTTGTTGCATACATGCTTAACTAGGCCCCGCTCACAAACCGAGCTCACTCATGGCTTGACAAGTCAACTTGTTTTTGTTAGAAAATATTGATTTGAAAACTTGTAATAAGGAGTCCACAACCAGATCTAAGAGAAATGCTAGATAACTATCAAAGAAATTATTTAGTATTAAGAAAACTGGTGGTCACAAAGTTGTTTTCACATGACTTCTAGGATGCGAGGAAAAGAGGGATTGTTATTTTGTATTCTGTGTTCGAGTTCCATACAACCACTAAAATGAAATAACGAACAAGTTAACAAGCAAGACACGAGCCATTTGAACAACTTAGCAATTGCGACCCTGGATTAAGGTACTGGTTGGAGCCTTGTTATTTTATGATGTTTATACCATTGATCATTTCATTAGAATTGAACAAAATTTCTAACTCAAAAGTGTTAGGAGCTGGTGAATAGCAAGGACCAAAGGTGTAAATACAAAAAACCTAAAGACACAATCCATGTAACTGCTGCTGATGATGAGAGATAATTAAAAACACAAAGTAGGAGTGACTAGTAACTGTTGTATCTGCCTTGTGAATAAGTCTATCTATCTATCTATCTATCTTCTGAATAAGCCTGAATTTTGAAGTGTCCTGCAGTAATCAGAAATAGTTGATGAATTCTTCACCAGTTCCCATATTTTACCTGAATTTTTCAGCCACTCTCTTTCTGATACAGTTCTTGAAAAAGATGGCCCACTCATTGATAAAACCTGACACAATGCAGTCTAAATTACATCCTTTGCAAGTTCAATAGCATTCATGACAAAGACCACAAGCTTGACCTCAAATCCTTACACTTTTATGCTTTACCACATACAGATAGATGCATTTATTCATGCATATGTTTGCTAAAGCCTGAGCCTAGGCCAGACCTGGTCTACAAAAGCTTCATTCGGCTTACTAGTAATAGTCCTAAGGCTTTGGCTAAACCCAGTCCGTCCCCCAAATTAAAGTCTGAAGCCCGCCCTTTTCATAACATATTTTTCATATATTTCAGTTTTAGATTATATCATTATTATGTTTATACTTTGAATATTATGTTCTTTATAGAAAAATGTTGAAGACGACTTTGAGCATTATCAGTAGTTTGTTTATAGTCAGTCAATCATACTGTCTCACTAATTGTGAAACTAATCGAATCTGGTGTGTTATTATGTGCCACTTTACTACTATATATAACTAACGCCTTTTCATGAAATTTTTTGTCATAGGTCTCAATTAACATTTGAAAACCAAATGTACATCTTAGTTATCAGAACATAAATAAATACATTAATAATGAAAACCCGAAAAGGCCTGACACTGTCTACCCGGTCCAACTCGATGGGGCCTTACACATGTGAACATTTGGGTTATGCATTATCTCTAATGGGTCACCGGGTAGAATAAAAATACAGGTTCATGTAAATGGGTCAAGCGGATTCAAAGTTGCATAAAGTGCATTTGTAACTTTGTACCATAGTCACAGGAAACGCTATATCACCTACGATCTGCGTTCCCGATTCGGTGTACCGGAAACGGGTACAGAGTCGTTCCGGATCGTTAAAATTGACCGTTCCCGATTCTTAAGAATTTCGACCTAATTCCAACCGGTACGCGTTTCCAATTGTTTGGGTGTGCGATTGGAAACACTAAGAAACACGTACCTGAGTCTGAAAAGGGAACTCCGGCGGAAATTCCGACGCTGTTGGTGCATTTTAGGGTTAAAATAAGTTTAGGTTTTTAACATTTAACCCCTTCATTTTTCACTACTTTACATTTAATCTCTAAACTTGTAAAATTTTAGATAAAAAGTGTAAAATTAATTTGGACATTTAACATTTTACCCCATTTATCTTTACTAGTTTACATGTAAAATGTTTCGTATATAATACGATGTACCAGATTATATGGTACACCGTACCACGTACCGGATTGGCGTTCCGAATGAGCCTATCCCCCCTCGTACCGAATTTTACATATGCACGACTCGCGTACCAGTTTTCGTACCGCGTACCGGAACGTACCGCGTTCCATGTGACTATGCTTTGTACTACATAACAACCCCCACCCCCAAAACTCATTTTACTCAACAATCAGATTTATTGAGATGATGATATAACTTGTGTAATCATATCTGAGACGCAAAGCTCCACCCAGTCCGTTTAACCCATGCCAACAGTTAACTGATGTTTACCTGATCCCGCAGTTTCCATAAAGAAGAATGATAACTCTCGTATTGTGTTCCTGGATAATCTGAATTAGATTTCCGTGGGATAAAAAATAACTCTAGTGGTGCAGGATCAGAACCACCATCCAGACTTGTAGATTTCTGTTTGTTAAATGAAGTAGAGCAAAAATACTGATTAAGTGCTTTTTTTACTTGCACATGATAACTGGGAGCACTATCTTGTTCATGAAGTCTGCAAACAATAAGATAACACACTCGTTACTTTACATGTTCCAGTATGTAGAACAAAAAAAACTGAGAAAAAAACAATATACTTTGTGTGAACAAAAACCGGGCAAGCCATGTATTCTTCTCCAACCTCTTGAATTTTATCTTTAATCTCCTTATCAGATCCTAAATTAGAGCTTTGTGGATGTGAAAGAGACAAAGAGGATGGGTCGGGTAGGCTATGTTTTAATAAATCCACCTGGAAATCAAAACGCACATTACATACCTTTGGTCTGGTCCTTATAACAAACAGAATAGCGACAACTAAATATTTAAACCATTAACCAACTTTGGATGTATTTACGCTGTTTGACGTTGTAAATATAAGATGCTTGATTGTTTGACAAATTTTACTTGTTTTAGGCATTTATAGATAACATGACCAAAGATAGTTTTTCTTCAATTTTTTCTTTCTTTTAAACAAAAGCTTTGTGCCAAACAAACCCTATGAATTTTAGTAGACATCTTCAAAATTACGTAAAATAAACAGCGTAAATAGATAAACTGTATTTTTACCATTATATAGTCTCTTCTAATATATAACTGATTATCAAAAGCCAATAATTTGACCAACAAACTAGTAGTAGAATATGTTTATCCTAACTAAAAAAAACTGATTACTATAATCAGTTTCATACGAACAATCTACGCATATCAACTAGCTGTATGAAGAGAAAGCATACGGTTGCCATTAGACGCCACATGTTGTTATCATGAACTCCTTCTGATACGACCAATACAATGTGACAAATGGAGGCCAAGAGAACACCAAGCTATAAAAGGTTCGTTGCAGAATACATTAAAAGTCAATTAGAAACAAACTAAGTAAGCTTAAGCTGTATACGATACATGGCAAGAATGATGTGATGAAACACACCTGAATACTCATGAATTCATGTGCCAGGTCAGCAGGTAAAGAGTCAGCACCAAAAGGGATATTGTGGATGAGCCGTCGGAGCGAATCATGTCTGCGAAAACTGATGGACTGAAAACAGGGTGAGTATCAAGAAGTATGATTCTTTCAGAAGTGATTCTTGGTTCAATGCCGAGTGTGCAATGCTTTGCCAGTGATTGGGTTTCTACAGATTGTATTGCAAATGGAGGCAACATCCCTATCATCATATAACAAAACAAAGAGTTATTAATTGAATGATAATGAATGAAGAATGAATTTAGTAAGTAATAATGTTTCTTGTTAGGTTAGGTTAGGTTAAGAGTAAAGTGTAGTACCAGGAGAAGTAGCATCATAAATGTGGTTCATGATGGTAGACTTGCCAGAGGCAGGAGGACCAATGACTCCTACAACCGTAAAATCTGTATTATCCGTCAAAAAAGGAAGGAAACGATCGGTGTGGAAATCCCATGAATCAGAAAAGAGATTGAGAAAGGGGGAGGAGTCAGCAGGTCCTCGGTTGTACTTGGTCGCCTGGCTCACCACTGCAGGCTTCGCTAATAGGATTTTAGGAGCTGCTTGTTGTTGTTGGTTTCCACCACCGCTTCCTGCCATCTCAACACCACTAACCAAACACCACCACTAGGATTCTAGGTTTATCAATTTAACAGGCTCTTTGTGATTTTTTTTTTTTACGCCAAATCATATATCTTTTGTCTTAAAAAATAAACGTGATTTGTGTTTGAGGGTCATTATTGTCATTGAGGTAGCGTTTGGTATAATGGAATGGAAGGGGGAATGGAATGGACCATTACAAGGTAATGAAAAATAGTGTGTTTGGTTGGTTAAAGGAATGAAATCACCCATTCCACAAGACATTTCATTCCCTCGAAACCATTCCATCCACCCCCCATGTTTTTCTTCCATTCCATCCTTTATTCATCATTTACTAACAACATCATAACTCACCAACCACCATCATCGTCACCACCCACCACCGCCGTCAACACCTACCACCGTCGCTCACCACCACCCACCACCACCAACCACCGCCGTCACCACCCACCACCACCACCGCCGCCACCAACCACTGCCACACACTACCTTCACCCACTTACCACCGCCACCACCACCCACCCATCATCACCGCCATCCACCTCCACCCATCGCCATCTTTGCCTATAAATAGCAAGCTACCCCTCACCATTTGTTCATCCCTTCTTGTGCTCTCTTGGGCCGAACTCCAAGCTTTTTCCAGAGATCTTGGGGTCTTATGGGAGGCCTTTTGGCCCTCCTAACATCCCTCAATGGTTAGGCTTCGTCCTACCTTGATCGGTCTAGCCAAGTGAAGGATCGTAGAGTAGTTATGTAATAATATCGAGGGTCGTGAGGATCAAGAGAGTTACATATCACTTGAAGATGGAGAGCTTGTCTATGAGCAGCCATGTTCTTGTGTTGATCATGTCATATGGTTGTATCTTTCTTTTATTCATGAACCCACTTGATTTGTAGACTTTTATTATTAGTAGTAGTAGTTTATTTCTAGTTATTTGTGGTGTCCTCTTCTTCTAATCCTTTTTTGTTTATCTTTGTGACAGGTTGCTTTGATGATAACTTGAACTTAAAATCAATAATTAACTTACTAGGAGAACTCATGAGTGTACCCGTGGTGTGTCAAAACCCACGCACTTGTGAGCTCATCCGAAAACATAATAATTGATTAAATTAACCATTAACTAGGGGTTTAATCAGCTTCTGGTAGTCCCGACTAGATCCAAGGCGAGGAAACCGGTAGTGAGATAGATCCCTCGGGCTTCTGATATCCGAACTGGGTTCTAAGCAATGGCTTCTGAAGTGGACCAGATCTGAGTGACACATTTCTGGTTCATACCAGATGACTGAGTGATCTTCTTGGCACTGGGAGGATTCCCTACGGGTGCACCAGTGATCATTTGTATCATACGCCTTTAGGATTATGTTTCCACCTTTGTCAAGGATTTCATTTAGTTCGGGAGGTTAAGGGTTGGGTAATTAAGTTATCATTAATGCAACCAACTTAATATTTAATTGATCACTAAATGTTAATGTCACAATAAAGATAAATAAATAAAGGATTCATTATCTAGTTCTCGTTAGTACAACGTCGTTAGCCAATGGGGGTACGGTCTCCTGATACCAGCTGTAAGAGAGATCCATCGACTAGTTCGTTAACCGATGGGGATTCATTGTTAGCCTACTCGGGAAGACTCTAAGGCGAGACCCTTCGGTACGAAACGCGAGAGCTAAGACGAGGTGTACGGTGTTCCAGGTCGGAAGTGAAGCCTCCGCTTTAAGAAGAAGAAGAAATAGAAGACCAGATACTTGACCGCGGTTCGAGGAGCCCGCTATACGCGAGGCCTTGGCGGAGACCCCAGGTGGACGCACACTGGAGAGGTTCAGCATTCTACGCGAGTAGTCGCCTCCGCTTCTCTATCAAGGAGTCAACACTTCAAGTCCCTCTCGTTTTCCCCACAATATTAACTAACTTAAATTATTAATTCTAATAATAAACTTAACTATTAATCAATGGACCCCAAGATATGCATAATTCACTACTCTACTATTTTTATCTTTTCTTTTATAAAACCAAAACCTTTTTCAAAACTATTTTTAAAGAACCACTCCGTTTTATTTTTCTTTTTAAAACCCGATCGGTAATTTGATGTAATGTTGAGTAGGTGAAAGTGTGATCCTTGGGGATACGCTACTCAATGCTTACCAAGAAACTATACTATGCACGTTAGGTTCTCTGCCTATGTGTTGGTTTTAGTTTCAAAAGTAAATATTGTTTACTTTATAAATTTAAAACTTTGTAAAATCGGTTTAGTAAAAATCAGTCATTTATCTCAAACCAAAGTTTCTGAATTAAAACATCAAAGTTTTTGACACCGGGAAAATGATATCTTTTATTTTGCTAAAATCACGCAAATCAATAGTCACAATAATACATTCATTTATAACAAAATCAAAGGGTTAATTAACGTAATAATATTATTTTTGACAAAGTTATGAACCTGAAGTTGAGTCTCTAACATTATGAAACTCAATGTGAAGGTCCTTACTATAAAAAATTAGGGCCTTATTCATAAGTGTAGGGTTAGTACCTCCATAATGGTGTGAGTGTAATCTCTATATTATATATGATGGGTATAAGTGGTTATAAGTACATGAGAGAGAAAATATATAGAGCAGGCACTATTCACCAGTGAATTTGGAGGAGACACTATTTATCCTCCATAATTTTTTAATATTTTTAAAAGTGGTTGTGAGTAGAGGAGAGATAAAATGTAATGATAAAAGTATAAAATAAGTATTATTAAATAGAAAAGAGAGAGAAAGTTAGTGATTTTTAGTGTAATTATAAAGATGGAGATAAAGTAGTTACTGTGAATGCTCTTAACTATATGCAAAAAATAAGGACCATTGTTGAAATGAATTTTTTACAAGTTAAGGGGCTTGATCATGTAAAAAGTCTAAAGTTCATGAAATTTTTGGCAAATCCCCTCTATTAACGCTTCAACAAAGACGAAACTAGTGTTTCTGGGGGCCAATAAAAGCTAACATAACCTGTTTTGACGTGCACATATTATGACTTGCACATAATGTTGCAGAAGTCGTTAGGCGCTCCCCACTCGGTCGAATGGAGAGTTACGAGTACTCGGCCTAGGCGGGGAGTACTCAGATATGGTAAATAATAATGAAAATTAATTATTTGGATTCATATGTTTGAAACTCATATGAAATCTACAAATAAAATTAAATTTTCCAAGACGATGCACCTTTAATTAGGGACATTGAATAAAAAAATTGAGGTATTACCGAGTTTGACCGAGTTAGGCCCGAGTTTGACTGAGTCTGGCCGAGTTATGCCTGATTTGACCGATTCCTCCCTAATTCTACCGAGTCACACCTGAGTTTAATATTTGACTAAGTTTCCAATTCCGCCGATTCATGCCCGAGTACGACCGATTCTGACTGAGTCTTGCCCCAGTTTGACTGATTCTGATTCTAGGTTACCGAGTTATTGAAAATCGTCAAGGTAGAGCCCCGATTCCCGATTCCAAGCTGATTCTAAGGCCGAGTTGGCCGAGTTTTACAACCTTGCTCGCGCTAACGCAAGCTTATTTAATTGTTTACCCACCTGCTTATCTCACCACCTATACAATCCTCAGTATTTCATTTTACATGTCAAAAAGTATAGAAAACCAGACAGACTTTAAACACAAAAATAATCGAGCTTAATTATGCAAATAACCTTTTTATAAATTTCTTAAAAAGCTGTTTCTACTTATGCTTATACCCTAGAATGAACTTTTTGTCCACCCAAATCAATCCCCTTTTGACATTTTTAACTTGAGTTCCTCACTAGCTGATTCTTGTAGCGTTCAACCTTCATAAGAAGCCTTCCATATCTATCATGCATCCACAAGTGAATACTTTTCGGCAGCACCTTACATCCAGCCTCAGTCACCTGCCCAAGCCTTATTATACTAGTACGTAAATTAGGAATGTAGTACTCGGTTAACAAACGTTGTTCTCAATTCTTACAATTGAGAAGAACTGATCCTTTTCCCTTGGTTCCCCATTACCGAGTCATCTCCAAACCAAACCTGGCCAACTATTTGCTCATCAAGTTCTGAGAAGTATGAACGGTTTCCAGTCATATGGTTGCTATCCCTATTAACTAGATACCGTATGGCATACCATTTTGGCACAACATTGTCTTTATTCGGCATTACAACTTTATGATCTTCTCGAATACAAACTGTCATGAGAAGTGCTGGTTCAACTGCGTGAGCTTGAGTAAGGTTTACCTCATCCCCCTTTGGCTTCGCTAATGTGCATTCTCATGCATAATGCCCAAAAGTGATGCAATTGAAACACTTTATATGGCTTTTATCCAACACCCCTTGAACTTTTTTTATGGTTCAAATTGGAATGACAAGGACCACCCTTGCTCCATCCATACCCACGACTTTGCCCTCATCCGTGACCTTTCCCTCGTCCACAACCACCTGAAATACCCCATCCCTTTGCAATGGTTGCGGATCCCTAGCTATTCATTGCCATGTTCCTCGGGTACATACACCAATAAGCTTTTTAGTCTTCCTTCCTATAGCCTCCTGAAATGGCATTTAATCGAGATCTGAGAATAGCTGGATGGAAGCCACTAGTTGGTAGAATTTGTCTGGTACTGATCCGAGCAACTTCCTCACCAACTTTGCGACTTCAACAGATTGACCTAAGTTGTTGAATTTTGAGACCATACCGCTTAGTTTTCTTGTAAATCATCCATCGTCTCCGTGTCTTTTATACGTAAGTCTTCAAATTCACTGTTTAGGGTTTGCATTCCTTTTCTTCGCAATATGTAGAAGCACGTCTTCTGGTACTGATTGAAAGATGAAAGCGTGAGCCAATTTGTTCTTCTTTTCGACAGCAACTCTAGTTATTGGCTCGATTGCCTCCCAAATTCCCTGGGCATAAATGATCGCTTCCATTTTAATCGCCCATGTAGTGTAACTATACGATGTCAACATTGGACATTCTCCCTTACAATTTGATATGTAGTAAATAGTATAGGGACTTGTAGTGTAATTGTAGAATAGTATAGGGGTTTATTGTAAACATGTCAAGTTGTACTTAAATACGTGTTGTAGATGAATGAGAGATCAGTGAATGATTTAGAGACCCTCTTCTCTGTGTTTCTTTCTCCTTCTTTATCTTTCACCCTTTAGTTCTTGATTACCAAATTGATCCATATCAATGGTATCAGAGCTTCCTTTCCTCTTGACTGTGGCTTAGGGTTTGGGTTTCTACAGCAACAATCGATTTAGGGCAACAACAATTATTCAACAGAAGATTCAATTGGGTGATTCAAGGAGTCGATTTACATGCAACAATCAATTGAACGGTTTCAAGAAATCATTGATCTAACAGCAACAACATCAAGAATAGTGATTAGCATGGAATTAGCAATGGAAAAGATTATGTCAATATGGCAAGAAGTACACTTAAAGAGTATATTGATAAATTTCAATTTTTGTTTAATCAAGTAAAATGTTCTGAAGAGTTGAGTCAATATTATACCATATATCTCTTCATGAATGGTCTAAAACCAAAATTTAGAGATGTTTTTATAACGTGGCATCAATATAGTTGTATTAAGGTGGAAGATGTGATTTATTTGGCTCTAAAATTGATTCTAATGGCTTGCAAGATTCTTTTTCTCCCTTTGATCCTAATTCTTCTTTTTACAACAAAGATTTGGAATTTGATATTAACATCCCTCTTAACGAATTGATGAAAGATAATGAGTCATTTCGGATTGGGATGATTCAAGAAACTTGTGATAAGATTGTTCATGAAACAATTGTAGATGAAGTAATTGTTAACGATGTTTTGGAAGAAAAGGGATATGATAATAAGGTTGTATTAAAGATGTTTGATGAAATGCCTAATACATTTGAAAATAAGGTTGATGAATCTGAAAATGGAGATGAGATTCAAGAACTTATTAATCAAGAATTATTTAATGCTAAGGGTTTCAAAATAAGTGGAAAAGATAAGAAAATTAACCAGGTTCATGTTGATTTTTGTAATGCTATACAAGATAAAGTGGTTGTACCAGAATGGCCAAGAACTCATAAAGTGAATAGTGAAGCCCAGGAATGTTATTCACAACATTGTTTAGTAGCATTTGAAGATGCAATACGAAAGAATGTCTGTGTGTCCAAATCTGTTTGGACAGATACCGGATGGAATAGTGATAAACAAGAAAGCTCAGTTCTTATTCCTGTAGTAATGTTTCCTGACGAGAATATGATTTTCATGTTAGAAGTGTGTTATCAGGAGATGATACCAAAAGAACCGCTTCTTGTTCCTGGGTTCCTTTATGATGCAATAGATAAAAGTCTACTGAAGATAAAAGTAATAGTGTATAAGCGGAAAATCAAGTTTAGTGGTTATGTTAGAGTCTTTGGTTCAACCGAAGAACTTTGTTTATGGAGACTAATTTGGACAAATACAGGGTGGGTTTGTAATCTAAAATGCAAGGGACGTGAGATGATGGAGTTCAAAATTATTGTAAAACTAGTAGACAAAAACAAGGTTTGGAAAGTTGGATTAACGCACCTTGTGACATGTTATTCAAGAAAACTAAAAGAGAGAGTAAGGACATATGTTATAATGCATAGTTATGATGGGTAGTACCTACTGATGTCCAGGTACAGGAAGAAGAATATTGCATATGGTTTGAATTCAACATCTTTGTCTAAGTTCATCACTTTTGATAATAATGACATGAAGCTGAGATATGGAAATTTTAGCTTTATTATTTGGATGCAGCAGAACTTAGTTTGTCAATCAGATGGTTATGAGATTTGGATGGTGCCATGGATTGATGTTATTGCTAACAGAATCTATATTAGTATTTTTGACGAACTGACGTGGTTGACTTGGGAAAATTTAAAAATAATTGGGCAGCTGATTTTGGGGTTGATAGTTAGGAAAGTAACAACAGTTTGGGGTTGTTTATTCAGATTAATGGAATATGATGCAGTGGTTATTATATCAGGTTAAGAACTGAAGAATTAATGCTAACACAGTCAAATCATGCTCAATTATTTCATTGTTGTGGTACTTGGTGGCAACTAATTGGCTGGAAAAATTGGTGTCCAGGTATAATAATTTGTTCTCCAAAACAAGAAGGAAGGAATAAACAGGTCCCTCCATAGAATATTTGGGTGATGATTTGAAAATGGTTCAACATAATGATGCTCTCAGTGTTACTATGATGCTGTTAAAGTGGGAAGATCACTAAAAATGGAGTAGTCTAGGGGTACTTTTGGGAATAAGTTGTATTGGAATAAACTACAAGTTGAAAGGTAGTCTAATTGAAAGCTGCAAGAGGTTTAATCATCAAGAGATAGTGGCTCTAAGTGCACAACTTCAGCACTTGTTTAGGAGGAAAATGAATAAGTTTGATTTTGTGAGGGTCGAAAAGTTTGAATGGAAGCCGGGTTGGAAATATGTGGTTAAGGGCGTGGGTTCAGCTTTGAAAAGTAAGAAAAAAATGGGTCTCCCTTAGCTGCAAAAGGTGATGAGGTTTAGGAAAAGGAGTCCATTGGCTGCTACTTCATTTTGAGATGCAATTGAGTTCATTGGCTGCTACTTCATTTGAGATGCAACTAATTGCTTTGTTGCTTCATTACAATCTAACATGCAAGAAATCTGTGAGTGACCGCCATCTTTCAGTTGGAATGATCAAGGCTTAGTCAACAACTTTTGGAGGCAAGAAACTTTAGCTTGGACTCCAAGTTCTTGAATTTTTTTTAGTTCCTCATATTGTCTAGATTGGGTCAGTTGCATTGTAGTTATTTTGTATTGTGTTGTGTGATTCTTGAGGGCAAGAATCATTTAAGGGGGAGTATTGATATGTAGTTAATAGTATAGGGACTTATAGTGTAATTGTAGAATAGTATAGGGGTTTATTGTAAACATGTCAAGTTGTACTTAAATACGTATTGTAGATGAATGAGAGATCAGTGAATGATTTAGAGACCCTCTTCTTTGTGTTTCTTTCTCCTTCTTTATCTTTCACTCTTTAGTTCTTGATTACCAAATTGATCCATATCACAATTGACATAGTTGTGGAACCATATGGTGTTTGGGTTGAGATTATTTGGAATCGAAGGTTCTTGGGCACCCGATAGAACCTACAGGAAGCTCCTATACCAATTGAAGGTAATATCAGAGAAATACCAGGTTAGAATTAGGGATTTGGAAAAGCAAAAACTCATAACACAACGGGGATCTTTGGCTAATAACTTCAGCCAACTCTTTTCATTAATTCAAGGGAAAAACTGCTACAAAATGGGATAAAGACAAATCTAATAGCTAGAACTACCCACTATGTGCAACATGGACATTTGATATAATCAAAATTAATTACTAAAAAAACATACATATAGGGAGAGGTTAACGTTAAAAGTTTGTTAGCGTACAAAATGTAAGAAGTAATATAGATCGTAGGATTAGGCGGGTAATGAGGGGAACGATCATAAAAAAACCACGCGTCATTAAATTTGTTGAAAACAATGAATAAGGGTAAATTAGTAATTGGACCAAAAAAATAAAAAAGCGGGCAAATTACAAACATCATTTAACTGACATTCAGTTTCTAAAATAACAACGGAAACCATCTACTCAAAACAAATCAAAACACAATTAGGTTTTTTTAGAGTGTGCGAAAGCAAAAAAACAGAACGATCAACACAATATAATGGCATCGAAGGCAAAATCAGGTATGTATATACAATATTTGGAATATTATTGCGTGTAATTAGTAGTTGCAATTAACAAATCCAAATGATACTTTACAGGAGTTGAATATGAAATGATAGGCCGGCTAAAACTTCAAATTCAGGTTTGCTGGACAATTATAAGTTGTTAATAAGTATACTCGTATTATGATTTTATAATTTTTTTTTTCAAATACATGTTTATTGCGTCTTAATGTACTCATTTTTTATTAGGGGGCATTTTGCTAACTACCTACGTGTAAGGTTACTTGTACTTACATTTGGATTTGTTATCAGGAATAGTTAAAACAAAAATGTATTTGCATGTAATGTTAGATGTACTTGCGTAATAATTTGTTATAAGAAATAATTAACAAGTTGTCATAATGTAGATATTTTAAAGTAATAATTACAAAATTGACATGATTTATTGGCATTTTTGTCAGTCGACTGTGTCAGTAAAAAAAAAATAAACTATATACACTAATAAAAAACTTATAGTATATCTACCACAATTATTATAATAAGAATGTGAAATGATCAGTCCATTCCACTTGCGTCTTCTCTATAAAGATTATTTGATTTTATTATTTTATCACCCCACTTTTAAAATTTACAATGGAAAAACGTTATGTCTCTCTCAAAGAATACCTAGATGAACTAGATGCTGTTGATGCCTACTTTTATTAAAAAAAAAGTGTTGTTGTGGATGATCATGTACCATAAGCAATAGGTATCGACGTATTAGACGCATTAAATAACATAAACAAAGTACAACAACATCAGAGACGTTATGGTTTAGTGTATCTGCGTAGGAATAGAAACCATGTAGTACCTAACGAGGGAGAGAATGTCGAACAACATGAAGATGTTAGGGAGGGTGAGATAGTCCCTGCTCTGGGTGAGATAGTCCCTGCTCTAGTAGGAAATGTTGAAGGTGCAGGGGATGTACAAATTGAAGCTGTTGTGGAAATTGATAATAATGTTCAAGAACAAGCACAACAAGATGTGGATATGGCAGAACAAGAAGATGGGGCGACAACATAAATGGCGATGTGTTGTACACTCCATAAGAAGTGTTAGCGTTGCTTAGCGAGTGATTATGAAAACCCAGTTTGATATTTTTTGGTATATTAAAAGCAGAATATGTTTTGTTAATGATGATGTATATATATGAAGCTAGATATTGTAATGTGTAATCATCCTTAAAAAACAAATGATGTTCATACTTGGTTTTTATGATTTTGAATAGTACTTGCGTTTGAATGAAAGTGAACTTGCGTTTGATATTGTTTGGATTTATATTATGTGTCTGGTATATTCAAACATTGAATGTCTAACAATAATGTTAGTAGTTGTGTTTTGAATAGTAAATAACTTGCATTTTGATATGTTCCTTTAAAATAAAGATATTTCGAGGTATGCGATTATTCCATTTGTACCAGTTGATGAATAAGAGCAACCTATCAGCACATTGATAAAGAACAAACAAGTAAAGAGAAAAGAGCAAAAGTTGTTGAGTCAACATCATCTGATGAAATTGTTGATGCAAAGAAGAAACAAAAAAAAAAACACAAAAGAAAACATGTGCTTATTGATGAAATCATCCATCCGACGAGTTGTGGAAATAAAGAAAAACTCAAAAACAAACAACAGAAAGAAGCGTGTAGTTATTGATTCTTCTTCGTACCGAAGATGTTGATAAGAAAAAGAAAAAGGGGAAAAATCTGAAAAAAAAAACTGAAAAAAGAAGAGCTTCATGAAAAGAATAAGAGCGACAAATATTTTGAGTACATGCACAGAAGAATAAGCATGAGATGCCTCACCTGCAGAGTTTATGTCAACAATGAAGATATTGTCAGATGAAAAGAAGGAAGACGTTAAAAACATGGGCTTCGAATCCATTTTGACTTTTGAGTATGATTTAACTGCAACAGGCTTGGGATCTGGTTGATCATGAACTTTGATTATGAACATGCCAGGTGATGTGGGTGATCGTAAACTTAACATAACA